>SEYY01001800.1:10000-17500 GCA_009176605.1 Armadillidium nasatum | reverse complement strand
CAATTTGAAAATTTTAATTTGTTTCATTTGGGTTTTTCAGTTTCATTTTCAAGATTTTCATTTTTTTTTTAAACAATTTTCTTTAGCTTTTTTTTTATTATTTTTAAATGTTTTTTTTTATTTCTTTAAAATTTAGGGCTGAGAACACTGAATGCCTAAAACACTTAGTCATACATATATACTCGTTAATATGCACATGCATGAACACACACACACACACACACACATGTAAACACACACAAACACAAGTCATAACAAACATACACATGTAAGCAACAACTTATATGTTCATATACAAGCACATACAGTTATAATTAAATACTACGCATAAGAAATACAAACACATACATACTTTTCCCTATATTTATTCATATACACTGCAACTATAACCAACTAACTTATTTTAAATATTTACCATTGCGCACATTGTTATAATTAAGATAAATTAAAAATTCATGTATATTACATCTAAGAAGCACATCACTCTCTTTTAATACCCTTAACCCCAACCCTTTACAATTTATTTGTCTCAAATATATTTTTTTACACTTTATTCATACTCTCGCTACATTCAAACATTTATACAACACTTATAAAGGGTTTTGTACACATTTATACTCTAAGTCTGTCAGTGTGCCTCAATTCTACAAATTTAACCAACCTAATTTTTATCACTAAGGTACGAACAAAGTCATGACAGTATTTATCTGACATAAATTATAGAACTTTACATTCATTCTTCACCAAAACTATTCAACATATAATATGAATCTCTATGGTTGACCTAACTTTATTCCTAAGACATGAACAAAGATGTGCTTTCACCCCAAAGAAACGCAATTATAGAACCCTTGTAAACATTTTCACTTCTAGTTTCTCATTCGTATGTCTTAAATCCCAATATTCAACTTACATTTATCACAAAGGCAAGATCAAAGACAGGCTTTCACCCATATAGCACATATAATTAATTGAACCTTTACATGCATTTCCAACCCTACACCCAACTTGTACTTTAAATTCCTATATTCAACTTTAATTTATCGCAAACTTCTGTTTAACGAATCGACGATGACATTCACACACGTGTCCGAGTTCTTCGAATGAAAAATTTATAAATGTTTTATCTTATTTTAAAAATGAAGCGTTACTTCGCCTAGTTTTATCTAGTCCTTTAAGACTGATCTTCAGATTAGTTTGGGTTTTCGAACCTTGTTTAGAGAGAATCTCAAGTAAATTACACATAGGTACCCTACTTGAACGTTCGGTTACCTATTTTCAGGATATTTTTAAGTTCAGAATACTTATAGCTTTGAAGTAGTGTAGGTGAGTCTGTTCTGTTTGCATTGTAAGGTGTTGAGTGTACAATTATTTGATGTCTTGATGGAGGTTCTTGTATTAAGAAAGGTAGGAACTGATTCTTTCATGTTATATCTTTAAATTTTTACATATATTTTTAGGGAAAGGTTAAATAAAGTTTGGATTTGGCTGCTGAAAGGTATAAGTTTATCTAGATTGTGTATTAATGATATGGAACTAGTATACTGAATTAAATTTGCTTAAAGAAGTAAATTGATGATTGTTGTCTTGTGTCATGTATAAATCCACTTTTACCTTCCATAAAGTTCCTCTTTTATTTACATATTTGCATGTTTAAAAGATGTCTCACAGATCTACATATTATCATAGAGGCTTGATTTAATATATGCGAGTGTATGAATTTAGATAATGGTTAAACTTTTTAGTGAATGAATATCATGTTGAGTTAAAGTAACTTTTATGCATTAGAATAGAAAAATGTTCTTTTATTTATAAATTTCTATTTCTGATTGTATTTTCCGCGTATGTTACTGCGTAAGAGTAACTATTTGAAGAAATATAATTAACATGTTCTGAAAATAATGAAGCAGAATAAGTAATTAAATCAATTTATCTCGAGTATAACATGCAAGTTTTTAAAAATTGTTAAAGTTTTAATCTTATTTTATGCAGCAAAACATTAAAACACTTAGGAATGATCAAAGACATGCCGACATCTCTAGCAATGTCGTAATCTAACCTTTAGATATCCTTTAGCACCTCCTAAAACAAAGTAATAACCACGAGTATCGTGGAAGAACGTTATGAAATAGTTAGAATATGTACAAAAATTAAAAATATTCATAAGTAGAGGTTAATTTTCTGAAAGGGCGAAGAGATTTTATTTCGCTTGAAGATATTAATCATTAAGGTCTTTGACAATTACTCTGTTAAAAATACTCTTAAGATAGCATTTTTATTTATCTATTTATTTTTTTTTATGGAATTAACCGCTATCATCACTCATATAAATGCTATTGGTAAAATCTGGAAACTATTCTATTTCTCTATTCCCATGACTATCTTATCCAAACGCTTTTAATCAGGAGTGTAGCTTTTGAGTTTTTTTTTTTATTTTTTTTTTTTTTTTAAACTCTGGTGGGCAAAGCCAGAGGCCTACTAAATTCCACCAGAGTTAGTTGGAAAGGCAGGATCCTATACAATATCCTATTAAAGGACGACGTGACCTGATACACGACGTTTGAGGGTAAGTCATAGGAAGTTGGAAAATAGAAGAAGGGAGTGTGTTCCAGACTTTACCAGTAGAATACATGTAGGACAGAGCATAACGGTTAAGTCTGGGGTCAGAGAGGTGGACAGAGAAAGGATGAGATTGTGTAGAAAGACGAGTCGCACGAACCCTTCTAAGTGGAGGAGGTATGCGACGAGAGAGTTCAGAAGAGCAGTGTCCATTGTAATAGCGATAGTATAGAGAGAGTGACGCAACCATTCGACGGGCAGAATGAGACTGGAGAGAATTAGTGAGAGCAGGAAAGTTGATAAGACGAAAGCTCTAGACTCCACCTTCTCTAGGAGAGCTGTATATACTTAGGTTTAATCCTTCATTTTATGCTAGGTTTTTGTATTAGTTTCTGGTTCCATCAGTTTCAGTTAATTTTATGCGCACTTCAAATATAAAAAAGATGCTTCGTAGTTTGATTTGACTAATTAGGAATTGAGAGCTATAAATATTTTAAGTACCGAGAAAGTTCAATAATTTTGGTCACATGCCTTATATATATATATATATATATATATATATATATATATATATATATATATATATATATATATATATATATATATATATATATATATATATATATATATATATATATATACCGGTATATATATATATGAAGGGGGTTTGGTTTGACTTTTTTATGCTTAATTAAACTTACCATTGAATTAACATAATATATATATATATAATAAATCGAGACATTACCGCTTTTGGCAACATAAAATGAATTAGAAATTAATCAATTGGAAGCATCCAAAAAAAGATTTGGTGTTTGTTCATATTTTTAAATGTATTCCTTTCAATGTTATTCATAAGTGAGAATTTTAAATTAAATTTAATCAAAATGGTTCATGAAATAATCGCTACTTTGATATGACTACTTTTAAATGCTGATATATATATTATATATATATATATATATATATATATATATATATATATATATATATATATATATATATATATATATATATATATATATATATATATATATATATATATATATATCCTCCGGTGGGCAAAGGCCAGAGGCCTACCAAATTCCACCGGAGTTGGGAAGGATCTATAATCATGGTCGATGGAGGCCGACGTGTCCAGATACACGGCGTTTGAAAAGTATGCAAGTCAAAGGAAGTTGGGAAAAACAGATGAAGGGAGTGTGTTCCAGACTTTACCAGTAGAGTATATGTAAGATTGAGCATAGCGGTTAAGTCTGGGGTCGGAGAGTTGGACAGAGAAAGGATGAGACTGTGTAGAAAGGCGTGTCGCACGAGCTCTTCTCAATGGTGGAGGAGGTATGCGACGAGAGAGTTCAGAAGAGCAGTGTCCGTTGTAATAGCGATAGTATAGAGAGAGTGACGCAACAATTCGACGGGCAGAAAGAGATTGAAGAGAGTTAGTAAGAGCAGGAGAGTTGATGAGACGAAATGCCCTAGACTCCACCTTCTCTAGGAGAGCCGTGTGTGTGGAACCACCCCAGATGTGCGAAGCGTACTCCATACAGGGGCGAACAACACCCCTATACAGAGCAAGCAACTGGGGTGGCGTGAAGTAATTCTGAAGGCGCCTCAGAACACCCAACCTCTTAGAAGCTTGTTTAGAAAGAGAAGTAATGTGATCTTTCCAAGAAAGATCACGAGAAAAAGAAACACCAAGAATATTAAGAACAGATGAAGGCTTGAGTTGTGTGTTTTCGAAGAAGATATCATAGTTGTGTGGAAGATTGTGTCGAGTGGAGAGATGAAGAAATTGAGTTTTTGAGGCATTGAAAACAACCATGTTTTCTCTGCCCCAATTTGAAATAAGTGAAAGATCAGAGGTTAGTTGCTCCAAGGCTACCCTTCTCGAGTCTATCAGCTGCTGTTGGGTGGGACGTTTTTCAAACTGGAAGGAATAATGAAGGGTGGAGTCATCAGCATAGGAGTGGATAGGAGATGAGGTAATAGAGAGAAGGTCATTAATGAAAAGTAGAAAAAGTGTTGGGGATAGGACAGAACCCTGAGAAACACCACTATTAATAGATTTAAAGGAAGAACGGTGGCCATCTACAACAGCAGCTATAGAATCGACCGGAAAGGAAATTAGAGAAGATCACAGAGAGAAGGATAGATACCGAAAGAGGGAAGTTTAGAAATCAAAGCTTTGTGCCAGACTCTATCGAAGGCTTTCGATATGTCCAGCGCGACAGCAAAAGATTCACCGAAATGCCGAAGAGCAGAGGACCAAGAGTCAGAGAGAAGGGAAAGAAGATCACCAGTAGAGCGTTTCTTACGAAAGCCATACTGGCGATCTGAGATAAGATTAGAAGAATTGAGATGTTTCCAATCTTCCTGTTAAGGATAGATTCGAAAACTTTAGAGAGAACGGAGGTCAAAGAAATAGGACGGTAGTTGGAGGGTTGAGAGGGGTCTCCCTTCTTCGGCACAGGCTGAATGAGCGCACGTTTCCAGCAAGAAGGGAAGGTTGAAGTAGAGAGAAAGACGAAAAAGCTTACCGAGGCAGGGTGCAAGCTCGGAAGCACAAGTTTTGAGAACCACAGGAGGAATACCATCGGGACCGTACGCCTTCTTAGTATTAAGCTCAGAGAGAGCAGAAAGGACATCTTTAGAAGAAATTCTAATTTTAGGCACAATCGAGTTAGAGGGGGTTGAAGGAGGAGGAATAGCTCCGGAATCGTCTAAGGTTGAATTAGAGGCAAAAGTTTGAGCGAAGAGTTCTTAGTATTAAGCTCAGAGAGAGCAGAAAGGACATCTTTAGAAGAAATTCTAATTTTAGGCACAATCGAGTTAGAGGGGGTTGAAGGAGGAGGAATAGCTCCGGAATCGTCTAAGGTTGAATTAGAGGCAAAAGTTTGAGCGAAGAGTTCAGCTTTAGAAGAAGGTAAAACAGCAGTTGTGCCGTCGGAAGATATTAAAGGAGGGAAAGAGGAAGAAGCAAAGTTAGAGTTGACATTTTTTGCAAAATGCCAGAAAGAACGTCAAGAAGAGGAAACAGAAAGATTATTGCATTTTCTACGGAGAAATGAGTTTTTAGTGTTACGAAGGATAGATTTTGCACGATTCCGGGATGAAATATAAGTAGCGTGAGTTTCTGGAGTTTGAAGACGACGGTAATCCCTGAAGACAGCATCTCTGCGGCGGATAGCGCGAGAATAAGCAGAGTTAAACCAAGGTTTGTTAGGTTTAGTAGAAGGGAAAGAATATGGAATATATATAATATATATATATATATATATATATATATATATATATATATATATATATATATATATATATATATATATATATATATATATATATATATATATATATATATATATATATATATATAGCAACAATAAAAATTAGGTATAAAAAAATATATATAAAAATTTCAGTACCTTTTTTAAAAGGAGAAAATTATATTAACGTTTAAACAAGTACGATTTTTTAAAATATCGAAGGAGCTCAAAACATAAAAAAAAAAATTAATTCTCCGAGTGAAAAAATTAATATCATTCTTATAAATAAATTCATTGCGCAAAGTTTGAGTTTTTTACAAATAAAATGGATCTTGCTGATTTATCAGAAATCATTTCTGATAACAATGTGTTATTACGTTTTATAACATAAACTAATATATATTAAATATAAAAAGAGTCAAAATTGTGTGTTTTGTATAAAATTGGTCCAATGTACGTATATAAATTATAACCTACCCTTACTTGACTTGACCTGACCTGACCTAACCTACACTAAGAATTAACCTAAGAAAACAATTATCTTCCAATACGCAGATAAAGAATTCAATTCCAAAGCTGGGAAGACCTAAAAAGTATTTTCTTTGCTATTTATCTATAAGCATATATGTGGTTCCAGGAAAATATCTAAATATTATACTTAATTAAAAATCTCTCTTCATATATATATATATATATATATATATATATATATATATATATATATATATATATATATATATATATATATATATATATATATATATATATATATATATATATATATATATATATATATATATATATATAAATATATAATTTTATAATTTAAAAAAAAAAAAAAAAATTTAAATAATAAATAAATTTTTTTTTTACTTTTTCTTATTAATTAATTTATTCTATTATTATTTAACAATTTGGTACCATTACTAAAGGTACCAAAAAATCACAATTGTCTGCTATATATATATATATATATATATATATATATATATATATATATATATATATATATATATATATATATATATATATATATATATATATATATATATATATATATATATATATATATATATATATATATATATATATATATATATGTAAGGAGTGAGAAAGTGTTAATAGAAGTCAATTTAGGAATTACAAAAGAATATGACTTAAATTTTCTTTACGTTAAATTTGTATAGAATTCTATCAAAGTTCCCCGCCCCTTAACTAGGCCTAAAGCCCAAGGCCTGGAGAGCGTCAACCATGTCCAACGTTGTACGAAAATTCTCAATATAAAACTCCTCAAGGCATGGGCACAAACGAGCGCGCGCGCACCCACACCTACACACACACACACACACACACACACACACACACACACACACACACACACACACACAAACTCGCTCTCTCTCTCTCTCTCGCACAAAATAAAAGGGATAAGTGAGGCTGGCTGGTAGAGGGAGGTATACGCATATAAAAGAAATATGCCCTACAGTCTGTACACTCGCTCAGACACACACAAACATACACATACACACACACTAGGCGGTCAATCGCTGACGGGCTTTCACGAACCTTTGTAGTGACGACCTTAAAAAAATAAAAATAAAAAATAGGCAAACAATAAATGGACGAAAAGAACTCCATTTACATTTCTCTTTCCTTCGAATTTCGAACGTGCGTGCGT
>SEYY01001800.1:0-2500 GCA_009176605.1 Armadillidium nasatum | reverse complement strand
TATATATATATATATATATATATATATATATAATATATATATATATATATATATATATATATATATATATATATATATATATATATATATATATATATATATATATATATATATATATATATATATATATATATATATAATATATATATATCTCCAACCTTTCTCACAATTGTAGGATGGTGTCTACCATAAGCCACAATCATTCCTAACACTCATAAACTTGCCACTCTTTTCCACTCGCTTCTGTTCTCTGTCAACCGCATACCCTCATCCCAGATCAACCCAATAACTTCAATAACTCCATCAATAACTCCTTGACCGTGCTTATCCAACCTCCTTTCGGCCTCCCCTATCATAAGCTTTTTCAGATCCATAAAATATTAAAATCCTTCCCTTTTTCTCTATTTTTCTCCTCGATCATTCTTAAAACGAAAACCCTAATCCGTAAACATCCCTGCCTTCCCTAAATCCCCCTTGTTCCTCACCTATCAACCCATTCATCCCTATCCTTCCCATTAAAATTCTACCATATACTTTCCCCACTAAGCTTAGCAATCTAATCCCCCTATAACTCCCACACTCAAATTAATCACTCTTTCCTTTAAATAATGGGACCATACACGCATCTTGCTAGTCTTGCCAACGATTTTATTACACTCAACTCCCCTTCCAACAACATCTCTCCACTTGTCTCATCCAAACCTGACGATTTACCCCTTTTCACTTTCCTCATTGCTTTACTTATTTCTTCTATCGAAATCCCCCCCTGAACTTCTCCTACCATTCCATCCCTTTCCCCCTCCGTCACTACATCTTCACTTCTAGTCACACTCACATTTAGCAGCCTGTTAAATATTCCCTCCATCTTGCACCAACTTCACCTTCTACCTGCATTATTTCACCGTTTGTTCCCTTTATCCCCCCTCCCATTCCTCTCCCTTATTTCTTATCTTATTCACCTCCTTCCAAAACATTTTACTCCTTTCCCTAAATCCTTTCATTATCTTATTAGTCCAGATCTAATCCGCTCTTTCTTTTGCCCTTTTTACTTCCCTCTTGACTATCCTCTTCTTATTCTTAACCTACAATCTACCAATCTTGTAGTATCCAGATATTTTTCAAATGCACCCTTCTTTTCTTTTACTGTAATTTTCACCTCCTCACACCACCATTCACTTCCCTTTCTTTACTCTTCCCTCCCACCCTCCTCATCCCACACACACTTCTTGCACTTTCTACCATAATTTCCCTAAACCTGCCCCACTCATCCTCCAATCCCACAAACATACTCCCTCTCACCTTTTTCCAATTTCATTTAACTCTCTTCTAAGCTGTTCTCCCACTTCCCTCTCCTCCAATCTTTCCACTCTAACAATCTTCACTCCTGTCTTTACGTTCAAAATCTTCTTCCAGCCTCCCCTAACTCTAATTCTAGCCAGCACCAAAAAATGGTCCGAAATTCCTCTAGCTGCCCCTCTAAACACATTCACATCTAGTAACCTATCTCTTATTTCTTTTAATACATATAATCTATTAAGCCACCTTCGCCATTTACCCCACTAATCCAAGTTAACTTGTGACAACTTTTTATTAAACCAAGTATTTCCGATTATAAATTTATTTCCCATGCATACTTCAACTAAATTCTTCCCATTTGCATTCCTATTCTCTACTTACTCCAAAGGGCCCCAATCTATATATATATATATATTTATATATATATATATATATATATATTATATGTCTCCTCTGGTGGGCAAAGGCCGGAGACCTACCATTCCACCAGAGTTTGGGAGGAACAGTCCGGAATGGCAAATGAAAAACGTAACCCGATACACGGCGTTTAAAAGTGTGCAAGTCAAAGGAAGTTGGGAAAACAGATAAAGGGAGTGTGTTCCAGACTATACCAGATGGGTATATGCAAGATTGAACATAGAGGTTAAGTCAAGGGTCGGAGAGTTGGACAGAGAAAGGATGAGACTGTGTAGAAAGTCGTGTCGCACGAGTCATTCTCAATGGAGGAGGTATGAGACGTGAGAGTTCAGAAGAGCAATATCCGTTGTAATAGCGATAGTATAGAGAGAGTGACGCAACAATTCGATGGGAAGAAAGAGATTAGAGAGAATTAGTAAGAGTGGGAGAGTTGATAAGACGAAAAGCCCTATACTCCACCTTTTCGAGAAGAGCTGTATGTGTGGAACCACCCCAGATGTGTGAGGCGTACTCCATACAGGGCGAACAACACCCCTATAAAGAGCAAGCAACTAGGGTGGCGTGAAAAAACCACGAAGGAGCCTCAGAACACCCACATCTTAGAAGCTTGTTTAGAAAGAGAAGTAATGTGATCTTTTCCAAGAAAGATCACGAAAAAAAAAAACACCGAGAATATTGAGAACAGATGAAGGTTTGAGGTGAGTGTTTTCGAATAAGATGTCGTAGTTGTGTGGAGATTATGTCGAGTAGAAGATGGAGGAATTGAGTTTTTGACATTGAAAACGAC
>SEYY01001799.1:5000-10029 GCA_009176605.1 Armadillidium nasatum | reverse complement strand
TATATATATATATATATATATATATATATATATATATATATATATATATATATATATATATATATGGAAGTAATGCCAGTGCCACTTCCGGTTTCCACGCTGTTTCCAGAGCCCTTTTAGGAGAGGAAATGAGGGGAATTTGAGGAGAAATTGGACCCCATGCTCTTTCCTGAGATATTTTTAATCCGATTAATCCGTATAATCCCCTTAATCCGTTAATTTTGACACCTAATTAAATCCATTCACTTCTTTAGCCTTTAAGCCTCGCCCCTTTTTCCTTTGTACGTGCAGCCAGGCACGTGCCACCCATCCTTTGTCACTCATGTCAGCGACTGCTGGCACTGATAGTAAGGTGTCATTGCAAGACCCTCTTTGTAATATTGGAATGTTGCAAGGTACCCTCTGTGATGACGTCATCTACGTGTGCTCATGAACACACACATATACGCACACCTACACACAAGCATACACACCTAACCCTGTGACATTAAGGTAGCACATAATTCCTCTGAAGTTGACGAATTCAAATATTAGCTTTGATTTATAAAGGATACAAATAAACGACCACTCTAGTTATTTCACCACTTTATGTTTAAAGAAACGGATCGGACATATCCATCAGGAGATGTACGAAGCGTTTTAATAAGACACAATTTTCATTTTAAACAAGGACCATTATCCTCAATTAGAACAAAATCTCCAATAGAGACGTTGGCTCTCCCAGAAACATTACTGGATTGTTTAAGTTAATAAGTCTTCTTCCATGAAGAACGAAATTTAGAAATAGAAGATATCTGTAAAGTTTATTAAGTTTAATAGGACCTTGAGAGGTAAAATCGGTATTTAAGACTCAATGGGGCAGGCAAAGAATTTAGTTTATACCCAGTCAACATATGTGATGGAATAAAGGGTTCCTCACAATGAAGTTCATCCCCTACAAATATAAGAGGTTCGCAGTTGAGGACTGACTCGGACTTCAATTTTAACAGTAAAAAACTCATCATAAGTTACGAGAGCTGTATTTAAAATACATTTTAAATGTAGCTTAGTAATTCCAATTAACCTTTTGAAAAACCATCTGTAATTGCTACTGCGTGCTGGATTGAATCTCTAGGTGATGGAACGTTGAGGTAAGAAATCTCTAACTGAAGGTAGAGAGTGCAATTGCTTAAGATAATGTAAAGATGACTGATAATATATTGCATTATCATAATATATAATACAAGGTGTACCACGTCTTCCTATGAAGCGACATAGCGCAAAAAGAAAGGACTCAATGTTGTTATATAAAACAAGTTCCAAATGAACACAAATGGTGGCACAAACAAATAAAACAATGTAGCACTTGGTAGTGCAGCTTTTAGGAGTTTTAATAAGAAAATAAGTTAAATCGAACCAATTATTGTGAAATGTGTAGTTTTCATTTCCCAGGTTTGGGCAATGCAGCTAAAGGAGCAGGACGGGAATGTACTACTTTTAAGAGTTTACCAAGTACAAAAGGTATAGTGACCTTTTTAATAGTAGTTCTTATACGAGAAAATTTAAATTTTAAGCGAAGAACCAGCAGGAGTTCAGAAGTACCAAGATGATGAGATGAACGTATATCCCATATAAGCAAATGTGTAAAACTACTATTAAAAGGAAGTATTTTAGGAAATTTTGAGTCATTGGGAAGTAACGAATTACCCAAACGCCTATCACAAAGAAAGTATCACATCTTCCAATATTAAGTTTAAATGTTTACAAAAAGTATAAACAACCAAATTAGTTTTAAAGTGATTTATTTTAGATTTAAAGAATTCTCCCTGAATGGTTCGAGTCCAATATAACTTGACATTTTGAATTTCCTCAATTGAGAAATGATGTTCTGTATTCCGGTATTTAATTTAATTATAGATAAATTTTGAGTATTATTTTTTAATTTTAAAGTTAAGATTTTTAAATTATTTATGAAGCTAATTAGAATTGCCACCTTAGTAATATACAAAAGTTTATTCAGAGAAGAATATGATTGTAATTTAGTATATTAGATTGAGGAGGTTCTACTGCAGCAATAGAAACTGTTATAGAGTCTTCCTCATTTTCTGTAGAGGAAGAGGGATGATCCTTCTCAAGTGAAAGATCACAAGTAAGAAGAATTTTCCCTTTGGTGTTAAGGGAAAATTTAAATTTTAAAGATTTCTCTCTGTTAAGAGATGATGTAAAATAAAAATTAAAGTTTATATACAATTTTAGTTCTATTCCCTAAGGTACCTGAGAGATGAAAAGAGGATTAAATTCGGTTAAATGACCATTCACCATCTGAGAATCATTAAGAGAAGAGGTTTTCGTTGCGATCACCTGTACTGGTCGGAAATCAAAATGAGAAGAAAGAAGTTAAAGAAATAGAATGTCTTTGGCGCTTCAGCAAACTTACACAATTCCTCTTAAGAGTTGATCCTCCTCAAGTAAAAGATCGACATTAAGTGATAAGTGATTTCCAAATCTTGGTGTTTAATCATGATAATGGAGAGATGATTAATTTTTTTAGGTTTTCTTCCCTATTGGTCTTAGGAAAAGAGAATAATGAATAGTCTCTGCTAGCAAGAGGTAAATCAGGTGAATTTTCCCCACCACTTATATTTGAAGGTAGGTTCAAAATTAAAGGAGGGTTCTCTTTCATCAAAAACCGTGAGTGAAAGAGATGAGGAGTTGTCCTTATTGATTAAGGACATATGAGTATTACATATATTTCAATTAATCGTACCTCAGTCCGAAATGAAGACGCTAGTGACCTGAGAATCAGAGTCACTTGAAGCGAAAGGTAATTGACACCATATAATGTGGCCAAGGTTTGTTTTCATGATATTAATATTTTTAAATTTCTCATATTACAGGAGAAATTTGCTCCTATCAAAATGCCAATGTCAAAGACTCTGTCACTCGGTGGAAAAGGGCTTACGAGAGGATATGGTGTTTCCTGAGCATTTTAGCGGTTTTAACTAACTCAAGAATATTAATATCGTTTGGGAGGTACTCCACGGCGATAGCAGAAATTGGCAGAGGTGGGCCTAATGGAATTAGTTTTGATAACGGAATAACGGCTCGTTACTTTTTCTTCATGTATAACTTACCAAATAACTTTCGATATTTGTTCGAATTTCTTTGATGTTGATAAATTGACCACAAGGTCAAGCTTAAAAAAAAAATAACAAAAAAAATCTGTTTATAATATATGTTGTAGGCCTGCACCTTCTCTGTTCAAAAGTGCATGTTGGACAATGATTTGCAATAACAAATCTTGCACGATCAGGATTACCTCGCGCTCTTTCATGAGGCACATTTTGCAATGTTGCAAGTTCAGGGCCCTTCCTTACCCCTTTTTAAGAATTAAGGGCTCCACTCTTGAGAGAATATCTCCTCCTTTAGGGATCGTGGCGTAGCCACAGTACCTCATTTTTCTCAAGCTCTTTTGCGAACACATTTTCTGAAATGTTCCAAACAGGAAGTCTTTCCTGATTCTTTTTTAGGGATCAGGGACCCTTCCATATAAGAGGTGTCAATCCTTTAATGAGTGGTGTCATAGCCACAGTACCCCATTTTTCTTAGTCACCTTTCTGGCTCCATATTGTGGATACAAATCAGTTGGTAGGTTAATGAACTCTTCAGCAAATCTCTACTCTGTTTCCTCCTACTGTTTTTATCTTCAATTTTCAGCCAAAGGCTGATGTTGCGCATATGTGAGCAACTATATTTGTTCTCGTGATTCTAATTTGGAGTCTTCTAAATTCTCTATTTTATGTCTTAAACTTTCTTGCAACTCTAAAACTAAATTCATTTGTTTTGTCTACTTATCTCATAACAATACACACTATAAAAAATTCTTCGGTTACCTTAACTCCAAAAAAGAAAATTCTTTCTTCTTCTTTCTCTGAAATCATCATTTTAGGTGATTTCAATGTTCACCACCTAAAATGGCTTTCATCTAGCTCTCAAGATCCAACTAGTGAACTCGCCTACCACTTTTCTATTCAGAACACCCTTGAGTAGTTAGTACATCTCCCTACCCGTATCCCTGACCGTCTTGGTGATGAACCCAATATTCTGGATGTTTTCCTAACTCTTATTCATCTCCTTACACTGTTAAACTTTTTCCTCCTCTGGGTTTACTCGATCACCTTTTAATCTCTGTATCTTGTTCTGTCTTTTCATGCCTTCCGCAAGAATGGCCCTTGCCATCGGAAAGGAGACATTTCTGGAATTTTGGTTTCACTAACTCGTCTGACTATCAGATGTACTTTTCTGATTTTCCATAGAATGATTACTGTTTCCGTGGGAGGGGTCCTCGGAGTGTGCAGAGCGCATACCCGAGGTGATTCTCTCTGCATGGAGTACATTTATAATCTTTCCCAACACTAAGCAAACCTTGGTTTACTCTGATAGTTTTTGCAAGGGACGCTGCCTTCACACAGAAACTCCTCAACTTATATTTCATCCGGAATCGTGCAAAATCTAATCCCAAACACTAAAAACTCATTTCCGTTGAAATGCATAATCTTTCTCTCTCTTCCACCCTTTCTTCATTTTTTAAAAAAATCAACTCTAATTTGCTTCTTCCTCTTCTTCCTTAGTATCTTCTGAAATGCAACTGCCGTTTGCGTCCTCTAAAGCTGAACTTCTTTGCTCAAACTTTGCCTCTAATTTAGACGATTTCACTTTTATTCCAACTCAATTTAATTTGTATTTTGCTCTCTCTCTTAACATAAAATGTACGGTCTGAGGTATCCTTTGTTCTCAAACTTGTGCTTCCGAGCTTGTACTCTGCCCTGGTAAACAATTTCGTTTTTGTCTTTCTATTTCAACTTTCCATTCTAGTTGGAAACTTGTGCAAATTCAACCTGTGCCAAAAAAGACCCATTTCAACCCTCTAATTGCTGTCCCATTTCTTCAATCCGTTTATTCTAAAGTTTTTGAATCTATCCTTAAAAGGAAGATTTGGAAACATCTCAATTCTTCTAATCTTCTAAACGCTCTATGTGATCTTCTTTCC
>SEYY01001798.1:17500-22500 GCA_009176605.1 Armadillidium nasatum | reverse complement strand
GTCTGGGGGAAGGGGGATTTCTTAGAACAACATCAAGGAAAACCAATAAATTTTTATTTTAACAAAGAAAACTTGAATTATCAAATGTGATTATATATATATATATATATATATATATATATATATATATATATATATATATATATATATATATATATATATATATATATATATATATATATATATATATATATATATATATATAATATATATATATATATATATATATATATATATATGCAGGTATATTCATTTAAAAGTAAGTGATGGGACATACTCCTGCATCGAAAATTTAGGATTCGAACCTGGGTTTGTTCGTAAAGTAGATAGAATCAGATAAACTCCTAAAGTTCAACTTTTCAAAAACAACATGAACTCCTTTCGAAAAAGAATCATTAAGATTTTACCATGAGCTACCATGATTTCACCATGCCCTACCATGATTTCACTTTGACCTACCATGATTTCCCTACCATGATTTTTTCACCATAACCTACCATGATTTAACTATGACCTACCATGATTTTAACTTGACCTTCTATAATTTACCAAGTTTCTACCATGACATACCGTAATTTCACCTTAACCTACCATGATTTCACCATGACTTACCATGTTTTTTATCGTGATTTACGATGATTTCTCCTTGACTTGCCATGTTTCCAACATGTTCTACCATGATTTCACCTTGATCTACCATTTCACCATGACCTACCATGATTTCACTATGACTTGCCATGTCCTAACATGATTTCATTATGACTTGCCGTGTCCTACCATGATTTCAACTTGACTTACCAAGTTTTTAAGGTGACCAACCATAATTTCATTATGATCTACCATGATTTACCCATGACCTACCATGATTTCACCATGGCCTATCATGTTTTTGTCATGATCTACAATGATTCCACATTGACTTAGTGTTTTCACCAAGACCTTCGACGTTTTCACCTTGACCTACCACTATTTCACAATGACCTACCATGTTTTCACCACGACCTTTCAAGAATTCTCCTTGACCTTTCATGATTTCATCATAAATTACCATGATTTCTTATGACCTACCATGATTTCACGATGTCACCATGATAAATCATGATTTCGCCTTGATTCCTCATGTTTCCGACATTACTTACCATGATTTCACCTTGATCTACCATTTCACTATGACCTACTATGATTTAACTTTGACCTACCATGATTTCACCAAGACTTACCATGTCCTACCATGATTTGAACTTGACTTACCAGGTTTTTACGATGATCAACCATGATTTAACTATAACCCTTCATGATTTCACCATGACCTACAATAACTTCACCTTGAACTAACATGATTTCATTTTCAAAAACCATAATTTTACCATGACCTTCTACGATTTCACTTTAACCTACCTTGATTTTAACATGACTTATCATGTTTTTGTCATGACCTAAAATGATTTCACATTGACTTACTATGTTTTTACCATGACCTATCGCTATTTCACTATGAACTACCATGATTTCACCATGACCTGTCAAGATTTCACCTTGACCTACGATGATTTTACCATGACCAACCATGATCTTACTTTGATCTACCATGTTTCACCTTGACTTATCATGTTTTTACCATGACCTACGATGATTTCGCTTTAGCTTACCATGATTTCACTCTGCTCTACCATAATTTCATCTTGACCTACCATGATTTCACCTTGACCTACCATGATTTCACCATTACTTATCATGATTTCACTTTGATCTACTATGATTTCACCGTGATCTATAATGATTTCACCTTGACCAGTCATGATCTCTCCTTCACCTTTCATCACTTCACCATAACCTACCATGATTTCATCATGATATACGATGATTTCACTTTAACCTACCTTAATTTCACCTTGACTTACCATGCTCTCCATGACGTACGATGATTTGATCTTGACTTACTATGATTTCACCATGACCTACCATGAATTCAAATTGATTTAGAATGATTTCACCTGAACTTACATTGATTTCCCCATTAACTACCATGATTATACCTTGACTTACCATGATTTAACCATGATCAACCATGATTTCACTTTTGCCAACCATGATTTCACCATGATCTACCATGATTTCACTTTTGCCAACCATGATTTCACCATGATCTACCATGATTTCACTTTTGACAACCATGATTTCACCATGATCTACCATGATTTCACTTTTGACAACCATGATTTCACCATGATCTACCATGATTTCACCATGAATTTCACCATTAATTCACAATAATTTCTCATTATTTCAACATGTCACGTCTCACAAGGATTTCACCATAACTTTCACCTGAACTTACATTGATTTCCCCACTAACTACCATGATTATACCTTGACTTACCATGATTTAACCATGATCTACCATGATTTCACTTTTGCCAACCATGATTTCACCATGATCTACCATGATTTCACTTTTGACAACCATGATTTCACCATGATCTACCATGATTTCACTTTTGCCAACCATGATTTCACCATGATCTACCATGATTTCACTTTTGACAACCATGATTTCACCATGATCTACCATGATTTCACTTTTGACAGCCATGATTTCACCATGATCTACCATGATTTCACTTTTGCCAACCATGATTTCACCATGATCTACCATGATTTCACTTTTGACAACCATGATTTCACCATGATCTACCATGATTTCACTTTTGACAACCATGATTTCACCATGATCTACCATGATTTCACTTTTGCCAACCATGATTTCACCATGATCTACCATGATTTCACTTTTGACAACCATGATTTCACCATGATCTACCATGATTTCACTTTTGACAACCATGATTTCACCATGATCTACCATGATTTCACTTTTGACAACCATGATTTCAACATTATCTACCATGATTTCACTTTTGACAACCATGATTTCAACATTATCTACCATGATTTCACTTTTGCCAACCATGATTTCACCATGATCTACCATGATTTCACTTTTGACAACCATGATTTCACCATGATCTACCATGATTTCACTTTTGCCAACCATGATTTCACCATGATCTACCATGATTTCACTTTTGACAACCATGATTTCACCATGATCTACCATGATTTCACTTTTGACAACCATGATTTCACCATGATCTACCATGATTTCACTTTTGACAACCATGATTTCACCATGATCTACCATGATTTCACTTTTGACAACCATGATTTCACCATGATCTACCATGATTTCACTTTTGCCAACCATGATTTCACCATGATCTACCATGATTTCACTTTTGACAACCATGATTTCACCATGATCTACCATGATTTCACTTTTGCCAACCATGATTTCACCATGATCTACCATGATTTCACTTTTGACAACCATGATTTCACCATGATCTACCATGATTTCACCATGAATTTCACCATTAATTCACAATAATTTCTCATTATTTCAACATGTCACGTCTCACAAGGATTTCACCATAAATTCCCACAATTTCACCACATCTTTCAACACTGATTTCGTCGGGATTCCCACTTACTTTACCCCCATTCTCAATATGATTTCACCATGCCTCCTCATGGTTATTTCACCACATCTTTCACCATAAGTCACAGTAATTTCCTCACGTTCCACAATATTTCACAATGCCTCGAAAAAATTTCATCACATCTTGCAACAAGATTTCACCATGACTCCTATTGATTTCACCACCTCTCACAACACAATATCAAAATGACTGCCAATAATTTCACCATGTTTCATTAAAGCTCACCTTATTATTGATTTCACCACAACTTCCTTTTGCAATTTTTGCAAGAAATGAGATTTGAAATATAAAATTTCAGTTTTGTTTAGAATTATGTTTTCAGTTAAAAGTTAATTTATTTATTTATTTTATTTTATTTTATTTTATTTTATTTAATTTTATTTATTTATTTATTTACAATTCCTTTATTTAAAAGTTTTAAGAGTTTCTGAGATTTCATTTATTGAAGAAAATTTTAGTTATATGCTCACAAATAAAAATCTTTATAATTTTAAATGCTGGTAAATTAGCATATATAGATATATATTATATAATATATATATATATAATATATATATATATATATATATATATTATATATATATATATATATATATATATATAGTATATATATATATATATATATATATATATATATATATATATATATATATCCTCTAATAGGATGGTGTTCTGAGGTCCCTAAAGTACTTGGTTTCATCATCCCAGTTACTTGTCCCTTCATATGGCCGTTGTTTTAGCCCTTGTCAACTCTGCTACTCTCACAAACTCTCTCCAATCTATTTCTAACCAACGTACTCTTTATTCACTAACTTTATACTATCGCTATTACAATGCACATCTGAACTCTCCTTCAGTCATTGCTATTACAATGGACGCTGCTCTTCTGAACTCTCCTCCAGTCGCATTCCCCTTCCCCTGATGAGAGCAAGTGGAACTTGCCATTCTGCACAGTTTCACTCTTTCTCTTAACCGAGATGCTCTGTCTTACATGTACACTACTGGTGGTGTATGAGACACACTCCCTTTATCTATTTGGTCAATTAATCATTTGAATTTGGTAGGATTTTGGTCATAACTTATCGGCGAAGACATAATTTATATATAACATATATTATATATATATATATATATATATATATATATATATATATATATATATATATATATATATATATATATATATATATATATATATATATATATATATATATATATATATATATATATATATATATATATATATATATATATATATATATTATATATATATTATATATATATATATATATATATATATATATATATATATATATTATATATATATATATATATATATATATATATATATATATATATATATATATATATATATATATATATACGAGCATATGCTACCAATAATTACTGATATGAAAAATGGGCAATATCTCGTAAAAC
>SEYY01001798.1:0-2500 GCA_009176605.1 Armadillidium nasatum | reverse complement strand
CATACCTATTAATCTATTTAGATATTAATTATATATATATATATATATATATATATATATATATATATATATATATATATATATATATATATATATATATATTATATATATATATATATATATATATATATATATATATATATATATATATTATATATATATATATATATATATATATATATATATATATATATATATATATATATATATATATATATATATATATATATATATATATATATATATATATATATATATATATATATATATATATATATATTTCTACTGATAACAATTACTAAGAAAACATTAATAATGATAATAATAAGAAGAATAGAGTTATTTTCAAATCTCATTACAAGACAGAATGAAAATTAAGCCTTTTTAATTTGTTATCAAGAGAAGCAGTCGAGTTGAATTGAGAGTTTACGAGAATGAGACGAAGAAAACAAGGAGGAAATAATGATTAAACGAGCGAAGGAGAAACAATAAAGACCCACTCGAATGACACAGGAGATGTGGAACTGATTTCTAAAGTGACTTAATTCAAAACTGACTCTGAAAGTGCTTCATCAAGATGTGTGTGTGTGTATGTGCGTGTGTGCATGTGTGTTTGTTTGTTTTTTTAAAATATAATATTCAGAATACTTGAGATTTGAAAATTTTGCTTTAGGGTTAAATAATTTTATTATTATTTTTTTTTTGCATAAAATAAGGTTAAATTAAAATTTGTTGAAGTAACACGGTAAAATAAGGTTAAATTAAAATTTGTTAAAGTAACACGGTATTTATTAAAATCTATCAAATTTATTAGATTTATGCATACATACACATACAAACGCACACACACGTACACACATGCACAGCATATATAATATATAATATATATAATATATATATATATATATATATATATATATATATATATATATATATATATATATATATATATATATATATATATATAACTGTGTAGAAATTGAAAAGTTTCCATATATGGAGTCTGTCATAAAGGTCAGATTTCTACATTCATCTTTCTGTGTTTATCTTTCTTCCAGTTCTTTTCTGTTCTCTCTACAGAAGCAGCTGCAGACCTCCACCCTTAATCCCTTAATTCTGCAGAAGTGTTTTTCCTCAGAGTTCTCTTCTAAGAACTGTTCTAATTTCTGTTATTCATTCTGTTCTTCATACTGTTCTAATTTCTGTTCTAACTTTTGTTCTTTCCCTTTGTTCTTCTTTCTGTTAGTAATTCTGTTCTTCCTTCTGTTCTAATTTCTGTTTTAACTTTTGTTTTTCCTTCTTTTCTTATTTCTGTTCTTCTTTCTGTTCTTCCTTCTGTTCTATTTTATGTTTTAACTTTCGTTTTTCCTTCTTTTCTTATTTGTTTCCTTTCTGTTCTTCCTTCTCTTCTAATCTCTTTTCTAACTTTACTTTTTTTTTTGCCTTTTTTTTTTTTTACCCATCTTATTTAAATGGTGCTAATTTTTCCTTATTATTATTATTATTATTATTATTATTATTATTATTATTATTATTATTATTATTATTATTATTATTATTATTATTTTTATTATTTATTATTATTTTTATTATTATTATTATTATTTATATTATTATCCTTCTTATGATTTGGCAACTGAAGCATGAGATTTCTAGGACCGCTTGTTTTTTCATTTGTGAAGAACTTGGAAAACTCCTATTTTTACTGCTTTATCTTCTCTCTATCCAAATCCGAACCCTAGGAACTATGTCCATCTTTCATGTAAAGAATGGACACACTTCCTTTTTCTTCTTTCTTTTCACTCTGTTTTTCCTCTGACGATGTTGATTCTTTCTTTTCTGTTTGACTAAATTGTGGTTGATTACTTGATTGTTGATTACTTTATTGTCGCTTTCATTATTGGTGATTTCATGTTATCATCTATCCTTTTCTGCTTTTCTTTAACAATATATATATATATATATATTATATATATATATATATATATATATATATATATATATATATTAATATTATTATTAAAAAATTTTTTATTTGAAATTTTGGCACTAATTAAAACCAGACTATGTCGCTATATGGGACTAATATTAATACTAGTACTAATAACTACTACTAATAATAATAATAAAAGAAATATTGAATCTTAAACATTGAAATCCCAACCCTTATTTTTAAGACCATTTTGACTGTTGCTTAAGTGTTAATTACATACAGTAATAATACAATCTATTTGTAGATTGTTCTGTACATTATATTATATGAAATTGTTTTCATCCTATCTTTCTAAAGTTTATTCTGAATTGTTTAAAATATCCAAGTGATCATTTCGATATATTCTGTAAAGCTATGAGTGTTAATTCTGTTTTGTACTTACGCTGAAGTTTCACCTGCCATCTTTGTATTGTAACATCGACAGGTGATTTTACAGTCTATACATAGTGTTGGTAAGTTTATGCACTGCAAAAATTGTCCTAACGAATCGTTGAGACAAGTGGCAAA
>SEYY01001797.1:25000-31343 GCA_009176605.1 Armadillidium nasatum | reverse complement strand
ATGGTACGTGTTACCACCACTCACGGGCAGAGCCATTTTCAAGGAGGCGCATTATAAAAACGCTAAAGGAAACACACACAAACCAAGTCTAATGCATTTCTTTAATTAAGGTGAGCCCAGAAGGAGGCTTTAAAGCGAGGAAAGATAAAATACAGTGGGAGAAACATATGATTGTAGAGAGCTCCACAGAGCAGAAGTGGCTGCGAAGAAGGAGGCACCGCAAATAGCAAGCCTTGAGTTTGTAACAGTCACAATGTTCATGTGCAAGAAAGGCACCTCTTGTGCTGCGAGGGCTACGAAATGGAGGTGGAATGCAAGAGGTAAACTTCACCTGCCTGTGAAGTACTTATAAAAAAGATACAGTGCACCAACGTTACGTCGCAGAGAAAGAGGTTCAAGAGAATTTGAAAGCAGGGGACAGTTATTAGTCTCTCTCTCTCTCTCATTTTTTTTTTTACACAAGGGCATAGCCCGTTCAAGCTTAGACTCAAAAATTGGTAATAGTGATAAGTAAAGAGAGTTTTTCGACGTCCAATACGCACTGTCCCTCTCCTGAATAGCATCAGAGCACTCGCCATCGATCCATGGATTTTGGGGAGAGAAAAATTTAGTTGAAGTTGGAATGAACCTGCTCATCCCACCAGCGATTTTGGCTCTCACTTTTTCAGCGGACATCGAAGCACCACCAGTGTCAAATCAGGATTCATTCCAAGAATAGTTAGCGTAGAAGCCACGCAATACCCTCCATTTAGCCCCATTAAAGAGCCAGAAAGTGCGTTTTGGGTGGGGTAGAGCTGCTGGAAATAAAGTGTTATACTTAAGAGCCACAAGATTGTTACCAGAGTTACCTATAGGAGGGAAAATATGGTACTTATAATAAGAAGTAGTGATGAGGCACAAGTTTAGAGTGCATAAGAATTGCTCAGGACGATCTGAGATATGTGTAGGATCCCCAGTTAACTGTTGCAGATCGTTGAGAATACTCCCCTCCTGTATCAATGTGGGAGGAACCCAATAACTCAGTGCTGTATATATTGAAATCTCTTAAATAGAGGATCTCAGCATTTGGATAAGAAGATGTAGCAGTCTCTTGAGAGGCTGTAAATTATTCAAAAAGAATATGTAGAAGAGTATTAGCAGAAACACAAGATAATTGTAGTGGTAGGAAGAAAGCTTTTAAACTACAAAACATCAAAATTAGGAGATTGAAGATTCATGAGACGTATTACAGGAGTGTTAATTAATGTAGGGAGATTCTCCACCCTTAATTTGAAACTTATAAAATAAAATAAATAATTATAAAAGTTGGAGATATTTAGATTAATAAAGAAGGATCCCTGGATAAATGGGTTTCAGACAGAAGTAAAATGTTAGGATGAGAGGTGGATGATGCTCATCATGTAAGAGGTTAGCACGAAAGTCACAAGCTTTAGTAAGGTCAATAGAAAACCCATTTCTGCCTTATCTCCTCCCTCTTCTTTGACCACGAACAAACGAACCAGCCATTAGACAAATAAGAAATAGTTTACCAAGGTAGGGTACAAGCTCAGAAGCACAAGTTTTGAGAACTACAGGAGTGATACCATCAGGACCATACGCCTTCTTAATATTAAGTTCAGGTGAGCAGTAAAGGTGATGTTTTAGAAGAAATTATATTTTAGGCTTAGTGAATGGGGAGTGGGTTGAAGTAGTAGGAATAGCGTCGGAATCGTTAATTAGAGTCAAAAGTATGAGCCAAAAGTTCAGCTTTAGAAGAAGGCAAACGGTATATTTATGCCTCGAATGATATAGAGGAGGAAAGAGGAGAAACAAAGTTAGAGTTGACATTTTTTGTAAACGCACGGGATGTGGTAGTTCTCGGGACGGGGGAAAGGGAAAAAACTAAAAGTTAGGGGTGAACAACATATAAGAATGTGATTTAATGTCATCTTTACTAGAGAAAAGAATTCGATTGGTACTTGAGAGAGAGAGAATATATCATAATTGCACAAGTCTAGAGGATCGCAAGTAGAGCTAGTTGAGGTGAGTTTTTGTCTGAGTTTTGAGGAAGAGATGGTAAATTCCCTGTAGGAAGCCGGATAGTTCAGACTGATGTACCATAAGCGTACGTCGAGAAAGTAGACACGAGCTACAAGTTATGGATTCGATAGATCGAGGTAGACTAAGAGATGTAAAAGTTTAGAAAGGAGACAAAGAAATTATGGGGAATTGCGGCTCGAGAGAGAAAATACATACTCGTTTTTATGTACACTATCACGTGCACATTCAGAGAAACAACAATCTATCTCACTATAAGAGCAGTAATCATTCCTCACTTCTTATGGATATACAAAAGGACATACATACGAACGCACAAGTAGTCTAGTTGTAGGAAGCGGCACTACGGACTGCTAGAAACGTCTCAGTACTGTGTGGACAGTCAGGTGGCCTTTCTTGCGAAAGACTTCAAAAAACAGAACATGATACAGAGATAAGAAAGTGGATCAGGATAAGAGCTCGCAAGAAGAGGAAAGAGTTATGTTATTATACCATTGGGTAAGGAGAAGGAATAAGAGGATGATTAGGAAAAAGATTAATGATAAGTTTCCGCCGCTATCAACGACGGCTCGCGCACTCTCTCGCGCGAGAGGATGGCGCACGCTCCACAATGCTAAACCAAGGTATTTTCTGATATATTATAACCACGATTATATCGAGTCACGGAGTAATCATAGTCTGTCTTATGAGATATTAGATATAATAGGATAGGCGGTTAGTTGAAGCATGAATCACCAAAATATAGGAATAGATGAAATTCGGAGAAAAGAGAGATGAAAATATCGACGGATGTGACACATATTTTAGGAGGAAAAGATAGTACGAAGAATGTTATGAGATTAGTTCTGTGAAGAAGGTTAGGAGATAAGTGGGGGAGAGAAACAGATGAGAGATAAGGTGTTTATGAGTATAATAGTAGAGTTTAAGCATAATGTTAGAGCAATTCGAGACTATGCAATTATAGAAGATAATAGGAATCGTAGAAATACTAGAAGCATGCTCTGATTCGATTTCTGCCAGAGTATATAGACAGACTCAAAAGATGGAGGATCAGAGTTTTGGGGATTGAAAATTCCCATGTTTTCTCTCTCCTCTGCCAGGAAAACCAGAGGATGACCACTCCAGGGTAACTCTCCTAGCTTTAATTAATTACTGGTTGAGTATATATATATTATATATATAATAATATATAATTATATATAATATATTAGTATATATATATTATATATTATATATATATAATATATCTATATATATATATAATATATAATAGAGGGCGGCACCAAGAATGCCCTCACTCCACCTCATCCACTCCTCATCATCACTTGGGAGTTGGCGGCCTCCGATGATGGGGATGGTGCCGCCATGACCCGGCGTCCGGCTTGCCCCGATGCACGGTCTTCTTTTTTCATTAATTTCTGCAACATTCGCGGTCTTTTTTCTAATTTCCCCTTTGTCGAACACCATCTCTCTTCTTCTAAACCTCATCTCTTGTTTCTAACCGAAACTGAGGTGCTTGAGTGTGCTGGTAGCAAACCTTATTCTATTACCCCCTACTGTCTCTATCCTCAATTTTCAACCAAAAGTGCTTGTTGCTAATATGAGCGCAAAGATGTTATTTGCTCTCGTGTCTCTAATTTGGAGTCTCCTGAATTTTACATCTTACAGTGGCTTAAGCTCTCTTGCAAATCTACGACTAATATGAAAAAAACATATAATATATGAATATTTTATTTGTTCTGTTTATTTATCCAAAATTCTTCGACTATACTAACTCCAAAATAGAGCACATTCTATCTCTTCTTCTCCTTTCTCCGAAATCATCATTTTAGGTGATTTCAATGTTCACCACCGCCAATGGCTTTCATCTAGTTCTCCTGATCAGCCGGGGAACTCGCCTACAACTTTCCTATAGAACAGAAACCTTGAGCAGTTGGTGCAAACTCCCTACCCGTATCCTGACCGTCTTGGTGATGAACTCAACAATACTTGATCTTTTCTTACCTCTAATCCTTCTCCTTATACTGTTAAACTCTTTCCTCCTCTGGGTTCATCCGATCACCTTCTTATCTCCGTATCTTGTTCTGTCTCTTCAAGTCTTCCGCAAGAACGGCCCCCGCCTTCGGCGAGGAGATGTCTGTGGCACTTCGGAGCTGCTAACTGGTCAGACTTGCGGTTGTACTTCTCTGATTTCCCATGGAATGATTATTGCTTTCGTGGGAGGGGTCCCTCGGAGTGTGCGACTATAACCGAGGTGATTCTTTCTGGCATGGAAGCGTACATTCTATTCTTTCCCTTCTATCTACTAAACCTAACAAACCTCTTGGTTTAACTCTGCTTGTTTCCGTTCCATTCGTTGAGAGAAGAGATGACGACGTGACTGGTGTTGCGCATATGTGCGAAACGAATGTTCGCCTCGCTCTCGCAGTAAGTGAGGATTCTATTTGGAGTCCTTCTGAATTCTCTAGCATTATACTGTGCTTTATCAGAGGGGTCATTACCCTGTAAAGTCTCCTGAGTACATACCTCAAACTTCCTTGTAAGTACTCCGCAATTCCACTTTGCCTACTATCTCCTTCCATTATTTGACACTTCTAACAGACCGGGGATCAACATACAAGTTGCAAATCACGACAATTACTTGTATCCTTCCCCGAAAGATATATATGGAGCAACTCTTTCTCTTAACACTTCTCACAATACTTTCATTCCTCTTGTAAACTACAAGCAGGAGTTCGAAAGGTGATCTACAAATATGTATCTATTCTGGTTCTTCACCCTTCATGCCCTAACTGCCGTTCTCTTGTGCCAATTTCGTCAACTCAAGAATAAATGTCTCTAACTCCTTCAACTTTTGCTTACTTCCTTCGTTTGCCCTCACTCTTATGTGAATTCCGCTCCTCTGTATATATTAGGCCTACTCTATACACAATATCCTCAGGCACATATTCAACTTTATGACGCCATTTCTACTAGAATAGATAGCCAGTTCGCTCATACTCCTTCGCATCACTTCCACACTAGTTTTGAGCCCCACTTCTCTTACGACTCTAAGCCTGTGGAATGCACGCCGTTCGACACCTGGAAGCCATATTAATCCTTCTTCCTAATTCCTCCCTCTGACTTCACTTTTATCACGGTGTACAATAGATTTAACACTTCCTCTCTCCTTCTCAACCTTGGGTCATTATCTCGTATGACCTCACTATATAACTATATCTGTATCTTAATAGTATTTTCTTTCTTAAAGGTATATTTCTTTTGAAGTCTTTTTCTGAGAAGAAAGCACCTCTGGAGCTTTAACGATTTCGGCGACAGAAGCAGAACGATATGTACCTTCTAGCAACGTTCGTGGCCGCTACTAGACCTTACTTGTGGTTGTTCTGTCTTGCTGGTGACTTCTCGGATGGGGTTAGATATTGATTCCTCTCCCACCCTTGTTGTTAGGGTTGAGAGAGGGTTTCTCAAACTTTGTGCTCTTCGGCCGAGACTTTTGCATGCTGCCTGCACCTTGGTAAACTATTCGTCACGTTTGCCACATTAACCGTACGACTATAGATTCATTCTCTGGCATTCATATTCTTTCCTTCTACTAAACCTAGCAAACCTTGTTTTTTCTACTTGTGCTCGTGCTATTCGACGTAGGAATGCTGCCTACAGGGAATACCCTCTTCCTCAAACTTCAGAAACTCACTCAACTTGTATTTCATCCAGAATAGTGCAAAATTTATTCTCCGTAATCCCAAAAATTCTTTTCTCTGTAGAGAATTAAATAATTTTTATGGTTCCTTTTCCTCACTCCATTTCCTGCATTTAGCAAAAAAAATGTCAACTCTAACTTTGTTTCTTCCTCTTTCCCTCCTCTACTATCTTCTGAGTGCATAAATTCCGTTTTTGCCTTCTTCTAAAGCTGAACTTTTGGCTCATACTTTTGACTCTAATTTAAACGATTCCGACGCTATTCCTACTACTTCAACCCACTCCAATTCATTTAAGCCTAAAATTATAATTTCTTCTAAATACATCATTTTCTCTCTCTGAACTTAATATTAAGAAGGCGTATGGTCCTGATGGTATCACTCCTGTAGTTCTCAAAACTTGTGCTTCTGAGCTTGTACCCTACCTTGGTAAACTATTTCTTATTTGTCTAATGGCTGGTTCGTTTGTTCGTGGTCAAAGAAGAGGGAGGAGATAAGGCAGAAATGGGTTTTCTATTGACCTTACTAAAGCTTGTGACTTTCGTGCTAACCTCTTACATGATGAGCATCATCCACCTCTCATCCTAACATTTTACTTCTGTCTGAAA
>SEYY01001797.1:7500-20000 GCA_009176605.1 Armadillidium nasatum | reverse complement strand
ATAGCAATGCATATAAAAACTTGATCATTATTTACACGCAATCGCATATATATATATATATATATATATATATATATATATATATATATATATATATATATATATATATATATATATATATATAATATATATATATATATATATATATATATATATATAATATATTATATATTATATATATATATATATATATATATATATATATATATATATATATATATATATATATATATATATATATATATATATATATATATATATATATATATATATATATATATATATATATATATATATATATAATATTATATATATATATATATATATATATATATATATATATATATATATATATATATATATATATATATATATATATATATATATATATATATATATATATTAGAGAGACAGACAGACAGATTGACCCCTAATGATTCAAACATTTCTAACATTTCCCTATTTTGGTGAACCCTGATTTAATTATATAGTCAATTCTGTCCAATTTTTTTTCATAAAAAATTTCCAGCTTTAAAATCTAGGCTCATCTTTAAAATACTAAAAATTTTATAATATATACTTTAAAATATATTTAAATTATAGATTAAATAGTTTAGTTATAGATAAAATAATATTTAAACTAAGGTGTTTAGAAAATGAATAAAATAGAAATGTATAACGTACTTCAGTATAGAAAAAGGAACAGATATTTCTATAAAGCATAATTCAAGCATGGGTATATTGCTTTTAAAATACAAAAAATTAGGGATGGAGCGATACCAAAATTTTTACCGATACAGATATTTCTATAAACCGATACCGATAATCTTTCAAGATGGGTAAATTTGCCGATACTTGCCGATACCGATACTTCACTCCATCCCTACAAGCAATCAAATCCTACGATCATATAGAGAAGATAACTGGTAAATGATAAAGAAATTGAAATGATTGGATGGTTGAGTAAGAAGAATTGACTCACATTAGAGAGTGTTCGGTGAATCAAATGAATACATCAAGCTCTAAAGGAATCTACTGAATGTTTATTCACTCATCTTCATTCCTTTTTAGATCGATATGCCTATACATGCCGCATTACAGAAGTCACACTTAATTGAAAAAGAATATCTATGAACTATATTTTTTAGTGTCGAAATCTCTTCTTATAATAAATACATGACCAAGGTAAATGCTTAGAGTTATGAAAATACCAAATGTGAGTCAAAGGCCTACGTAACCTAATTAAAGGAGGTGTGAAAGTGTGAAAATTGAAAGAAGTATGTAGGAGCCTTTACCAACAGACTTCATGAATGAATAATTATATATGTTAAGACAAAAGTCACAGAGTACTACAGAAAAAGGATGACATCCTGTGGACAGACGAGTCGCAAGTGCTCTCCTTAAAGGTGGAAGTTCAGAAGAGCAAAGAGCAATGCCAGCTGCAAAAGCGATAGAATAAGAAGAGTAGTACGACAATTAGACGCAAAGAATAAGATTGGAAAGAGAGGCAATAATATTGGGAGAATTGAAAATACAAAAGTCCCTAAACTCCAATCTAAGGCTACGACGAATGACACCAGTATACAAAGGAAAACTGAGGTAATGTGAAGAAGCTATGAAGGTCCTTCAGAACCCCTAATCACTTAGAAGCTCTTATAGCAGGAAACATATTGAGATCCTTCAAGGAGAAACACGAGAAAAGAGAATAACCAGAATATTAAGACCAGCAAAGTTTTGTATTTTCGAAGATACTAAAGTTGTATGAAAGATTATGTCGAGAAGATAGATGAAGAAATTGTGATTTTGAGACGTTGAAAATAATCATGATTTATCTCTATGCCACAAAATGGAGATGGAAAAAGATTAGACGTTAGTTTATCCAAGGTCACTCTCCCAGATTCAGTTCCTTGCAGGTGACCGGTATATTATTTTTTAAAGCAGAAAGTAATAAAGGATGGAATTATCGGCATAAGATTGAATATAAGTAACAAATAACTTATCATTAAGGATAAATAAGCAAAAGGGTTGAGGATTAAACAGATCATAAAAAATTATATTTTCATTGATTTAGAAAAATGTAGAGCCACCGTCTATAAATAAACGTTGCAATAGAGTGAACGGAAAGAATATCAAAGTAAGACAGGAATACTGAAAGAAAGAATTTTCAAAATCAAAGCTTTAGACTAGACTCTCTCTCACTACAGGAAAATATATCCCCGAAACACTGTAGAGCAGGACACTAAGAGTCGGAGATGTAAGAAATGAGACCACCACCCATCCTTTGCATTCGGAAGTATACTAGCGATCTGAAGTAGCATTACAATATTGAAAATGTTTATAAAGATAAAGATAAATTGCTAAAGATATATTTGGTGACTTTAGAATGAATTGAAATCAAAGCAATAGTTTACCAAGAAAGAACCCATGCTCGGACTCACAAAATATAAAAATCCCATGGGATTCTTCCAAAAGAGCAAGGCTTCTTAGTATTAACATCAGAGAAAACGGAAATCAAGTTTTTAGATGAAATTTCAATATCCTGAATAAATGTGTTTCAGTTGTTCTGAAGTAGTTGGGAATAGCTAAGAATAATCGAAATTAGAGACAACACTGTGAGAGAATAGTTTAGCTTTAGTATTAAAAAAATGTCAATGGGGTGTCGGTAAAACCAAGAAAGAGAATGAGACAAAACTTGAGTAGTTACATTTTTTTTAAAAAATGTAACTAAAGCAGGAAGAAACCAATTAGATTTTGTTTTATTCAACGATGAAATTTTTGTAGTTTTAAGCCTAAAAAATTGAAGATAAAAAATACAGGATATATAGAAAAGAAAGGGAGTTATCCTTTGAACCCGAAGGAAAAAAAGTTTGATAGTACAAATAAAAAAATTTTGAAAAGAGATATTATGTTAATTAAATTCTCTCTATGATGATCTGGGATATAGGATACGGAAGGTAGTTACACAAATTAATTAATTATTTATAGAAAAGTGTAGGCGAGTTCACCAGCTGTATAATCGAAAACTAGATGAAGTGAACATAGGAATCATTATGAATGATGATTTCAGGAAAAAGAAAATATGAAAGAAATGTGCTCTATTTTAGAGTTTAAGTAGTCAACGAAATAAAGATAGATAATAGGTAAATTCACTAAACAGATAAATTTAGTCATACAAGGGAGTCTAGACCACATTTTTGCACACTCTTATCCAGAAGTATGACATCAGATGAGCATTCGCTCTTAACTGAAAATTGAGAATAGGACAGTAAGTGGGAATAGAATTGGATTTGTTGTTGGAGTGCCCAATAACTAGAGTTTCAGTTAAGATAAAAAATGTAAGATTTATACGAAGAGAGGTCTTGTTCAGCAAAATTTATATTACAATATAGACAGTAAATGTTTTTTAAAAAAATAAGGAAAAAAATTAAACTGAAAACTAGGAAAAACAATGTAATTTTGTGAGAGGACAAACCAAACCACTGGATGAGGTCATATTATATATATATATATATATATATATATATATATATATATATATATATATATATATATATATATATATATATATATATATATATATATATATATATATATATATATATATATATATATATATATATATATATATATATATATATATATATATATATATATATATATATATATATATATATATATATATATATATATATATATATATATATATATATATATATATATATATATATATATATATATATATATATATATATATATATATATATATATATATATATATATATATATATATATATATATATATATATATATATATATATATATATATATAATATATATATATATATATATATATATATATATATATATATATATATATATATATAATAGCTTAATGTGAGTTTTCTGTTTGCTTTGGTGATAGATATGTTAGTTTTCTCCCTCGAGACATGAGTCTAAGCGTCAAATAGTCAAACAAAAACTATTAAAAAAACAAAAATTAGAAATAAAAAAAATCAGGAAGTTTTGTTTATATTTTTCTTTCAATATTATCTTTAGGCCAAAGTAACTTAACTTTTTTTCTTAATTTACGTTAATATATATTATATATATATATATATATATATATATATATATATATATATATATATATATATATATATATATATATATATATATTATATATATGTGTGTGTGTGTGTGTGTGTGTGTGTGTGTGTATTTCACACATCCATTAATATAACTGAGTTTACCAGAGTTTAATGATAGATTAAAGAGCATTTTCAAACGCCGTGTATCGGGGCATTTTAGTTCTCAATTTGTGCCATTCCTAAAATCCTTCAGTGTTGGAAAAATACCTTAAACTTGGTCAAACTAAAGGCCGACATGTCCCTATGCACGGTGATTGAAAGTGTGCAAGTCAAAGGAAGTTGGATGAATTGATAAAGGGACAAAGTTTCAGACTTTACCAGTAGAGTACTTGAAAGATTGAGAATAGTTGTTAAGTCTAGAGTCAGAGAGTTGGACAGACACAGGATGAAACCGTGTACAAAGGCATATCGTACGAGCTCTTCTGAACTGATGAGGTATGCTACGGGAGAGGTCTGAAGAGCAGTATCCTTTGTAATAGAGATAGTATATAGAGCAACAATGACGGGCAGAAAGAGACTGAAGAGAATTAGTGAGACCAGGAGAGTTTATAAGACGAAAACACTTTTACTCCACCTTTTCAAAGAGAGCTGCAATAGTGGAACAACTCCAATTGTGAGAGGCGTACTCCATGCAAGGGGTGAACAACACCCTTATAAAAGCAAGAAACTGGAGTGGCGTGAAGAAATTAAAAATGGCAGCTCAGAACACACACCCTCTTTGAAGCTTGTTTAGATTGAGAAGTAATGTGATCTTTCCGAAAAAGGTCACGAGAAAAGAAAACACTCAAAATATTAAGAACAGATAAAGGTTTGAGTTGTGTGTTCTCGAAGATGTTATAGTTGTGTGGAAGGTTGTATCAAGTAGAGAGATGGAGGATCTGAGTTTTCGAGGCATTGAAAACCACCATTTTTTCCGCCCTGATATGAAATATGAGAAAGCTCAGAGGTTAGTTTCTCCAAGACCACCTTTCTTGCATCAAGTAACTGCTGTTGGGTGGGCGTCTTTCAAACTGAAAATAGTAATGAATGATGAAGTCAGCGACATAGGAGAGGAAAGGTGATGATAAAGTAATAGAGAGATCATTAATGTGAAGCAATAAAAGTGTTGGAGATAGGACAGATCTCTGAAGAAATAGATTTAAAGTATGACCTGTGGCCGTTTACAACATTTATTTTAGAAATGTCGGAAAGGAAATCTGAGAGAAGGTCACTGAGAGAAAGATAGATTTCAAAAGAGGAAAGTTTAGAAATCAAAGCTTTATGCCAGACTCGACCGACGGGTTTTGAGATGTTCAGCCCGACAGCAAAAGATTAATTGAAATTCCGAAGAGCGGAAGACCAAGAGTCAGAGAGAAGGGAAAGAAGTACGAATGCAATAATGGCGATCAGAGATAAGATTAGAAGAAGTGAGATGTTTCCAAATCTTCTTGCTAAGAATGAATTCGAAAACTTAGAAAGAACCGAAGTCAAAGAAATGGAACGGTAGTTAGAGAGTTGAGAGAGATCTCCCTTTTTCGACTCAGGCTGAATAAGGTGCGTTTCCAGCAAGAATACAAGGTTGAAGTAAAATTATTAATATATTTAAAGGGGGAAAGATGGCAGTCTACAACAGCAGCTATAGGAGGATAGGAAATAAAATGATACCGGGAGAACTAAGTTTAGAAATCCATGCTTTGTGAAACTCTTTCGAAGCCTTTCTATTTGTCTATTGTCACAGCCAAAGATTCACGGAAATGTTTTAGAGAAGAAGAACAAGAGTTAGAGAGAAAAGAAAGATCGCCAGTAGAGTGTTTCTTACCAAAGCCAAACTGACAATCTGAGGTAAAATTAGAAGAACTGAGATGCTCTCAAACATTCCTGTTAAGGATATATCAGAAAACTTTGGAAACGTGGATGATAAAGAAATTGGACCAAAGTTATAAGGCTGAGAGGGTCCACTGTTTTGCACTCTCTGAATGGGCACACGTTTTCAACAGGATGAGAAAATAGAAATGGAAGAGACGAAAATGAAATATTTTACCAAGGCAGAATGCAAACTCAGAAACTCAGATCTTGAGAAACACAAGAGAGATACAGTTAGAACCATATTTCTTATTTGTAATAAAATCAGAGAGAGCATAAATAACGTCTTTATAATGTAATTATAACGCAAGGCACAAATGAGCTAGAGGTAATTGAAGTAGGAGGAATTTCTCTCGAACCATCTAAGGTGGAATCAGAGGCAAAGGTTGGAGTGAAAATTTCACGCATAGCGACATTTGTGTCGTTGAAAGATTCAAGAGGAAGGAAATAGGAAGAAGCAAAGTTAGAGTTGAATTTTTTTGCAAAATGACAGGAAGGGTGTGTGCTCGAGGAACCAGAAAGAATACCGCATTTTCTACGGAGGAAAGAGTTTTTAATGTTACGGAGAAGAGATTTTACATGATTCCAGGTTAATATATATGTTAAATGAGCTTCTGGAGTTTGAAGACGATGTAATTCTTTTAGACAACACTGCAGTGAATAGTATGAGAACCAGCAGATTTAAACCAAGGATTTTTAGGTTTACTTGAAGTGAAAGAATATGGAATGTGCGCCTCAATGTCGGAGAAAATTACCTCGGTTATTCGATTTGCGTACTGCGAGAGACCTTTTACCGAAGCAATAATTATTTCAAAGACATACAATCGCAAGTAAGACCAGTTTGTGGCTCCGAAACGCCATAAACCTTTCTTCGTAGTAGCCGTGAGTCTTTCTTGTTGAATATCTGAAGAAAAAGGAGAGTGTACAGGGATTAAAAGGTAATCGGATTAACCCAGAGGTTGAAAGAGGTTATCATTATAAGTAGAAGTATTAGAAGTTAAAGAAAATTCCAGAATGCTAGGTTTATCTTCAAAATGATCAAGAACACGAGTAGGAAGCTGCTTCATCTTTTTAAAGTTATTTTTAATATAGAAATGAACGGCAATTCAAGAGCTGCACCTTGAAATCTTGAAAAAAAGTCATTGGTGGTGGTCAAAATTGAAATTACCTAAAATGAAGATTTTAGAGAAAAAGGCTCTGTATTTTGAGTTTAAATCATCGAAGAATTTTGGATAGTCAGTAGAGTTAGAATATATTTAAATGGAATAAATGAATTAAGAGATAGATTGACAAGTGAATCTAAGCCACAATGTAAAATATTCAGAAGATTCTAAATAAAGGACATGAGTACAATCATCGTTGCAAACATTTGCTCAACAACCACATTTGGCTGAAAGCTGACGATAGAAAGAGCAAGAGAGAGAGAACAGAGAAGGGTTTCGTGTTGGAGCACTCAAGCACCTGAGTTTCGATCAAGAACATAATGTGAGTCCTAGGAAAATGGGTGCATTGTTCAACAAAGTAGATTTCAAAATAAAGACCACCAATATTGCAGAAAATAATAAATATATATTAAAATATATATTAAAAATTAATGGAACGAACTTCGCAATGTGCATTTATAAAAGAATGAAGGTGGAAAATACCTTCTTCGTTGCTATCAAGCTATAATGAAGAAAAAAACAATGAAACATTAGCAACATATTTCATTTAATTACGGAATGAAAAGGGAAAATCCTAAATTTAATCTACTTTCATTCTCCACAGAAATACACAACGACTCATTTTCTTGTTCAAGATTAAGTAAACCGAATGAATAATTACCTAAATTCATTACTTCAACTTTTTATGCCACTGCCATAGTTAAAAGTCTTTCAAATTTTGGATTAGGACAAACAAAACCCTTGAAACCAAAGAGAGTTAGTTTTTATTTTTATTTTATTAATAGGTAAACTTATTAAGAGGTGAATTTATAACAGATCATATTTAAAGAAGTAGTTTTGCAATCATTTCTAAGACTTTAAAAATTCAAGTAACTACGAGATAAGGAAAAATTCTTTTTAATTCTTAAAATATCTGAACACTAACAAAAATTCTCAATAATCTTTCATCAACGATTACATTTCACATATATATATATATATATATATATATATATATATATATATATATATATATATATATATATATATATATATATATATATATATATATATATATATATATATATATATATATATATATATATATATATATATATATATATATATATATATATATATATATATATATATATATATATATATATATATATATATATATATATATATATATATATATATATATATATATATATATATATATATATATATATATATATATATAAAGAACATGATAATTACACAATTTTAAAAATTATATTTAACTCCCTGAACCTCGTCGGTAATGTAAACGTTTACATATAAATAAATTGTTTGTTTACAAATATTTGGTAACTGAATAGCTGACACATTAGAAATTTTAACTTTAACGATTTAAAATTTGCATATTTCACAGTAAATTTAGAGACAAATTTTTTTAAAAAAAGTAAATATTTCAACCGTTGAGTTATATTTATATTTTGTTATTTTGTATATTAATAATTTGCTTAATTATCAACTCTAGTTGCTTTTATCTCTGTAACTTGTGATCAAAATTTCTTTGGAAATCTTTATTTAAAGAGTAAATCTCGTTAGTGTCCGTAATTTAAGAGTGAAGTATCCCATTTTAATATCTCGGTATTAAATCTTAGCTAGTATATAGAAAATTTGTACTTTATTGCAGACACTCAAAGGGTAAAGCCTCATATAGTTTTAACTAATGCAAACATAGCATAGCAGAACAGATTTTTCCTTTGTAAATCTTTATTTAAAGAGTAAATCTCGTTAGTGTCCGTAATTAAAGAGTGAAGTACCCCATTTTAATATCTCGGTATTAAATCTTAGCTAGTATATAGAAAATTTGTACTTTATTACAGACACTCAAAGGGTAAAGCCTCATATAGTTTTAACTAATGCAAACATAGCAGAACAGATTTTTCCTTATTCTAACCAAGGCCTTGTTCTAACCAACTAAATGTATACCCTCCTATTGGGGATTTGAAGTGGTAGATAGTAACGTTAGAGAAAACTCTCTGAGGCAAAGACAATTATTTATTTATTTATTTATTTATTTATTTATTTATTTATTTATTTATTTTTTTGTAATCATGAATCTATTTCAGTAGACAAAGATTTCCAAGCATTATAAACCCGTTTAACTTTTCGAAAAGATAATCTAGGTAAGAGTGTAGAAAGTGAATTTTCAAGTTCATGCTGCAACCCATGTTTGAAAATATTTCTACCAAAATTAATAAAATGGCTCTGCAGTTAAGATCCTTGTTATGGCCACAAGATTTTTCAGCAACATTTCTGACTCTAATTCAATCCTCTTACATTTACGTCACAGTTTCATAAAAATATTTTTCAGCAACATTTCTGACTCTAATTCAATCCTCTTACATTTACGCCACAGTTTCATAAAATATTTTTCAGCAATATTTCTGACTCTAATTCAATCCTCTTACATTAACGTCACAGTTTCATAAAAATATTTTTCAGCAACATTTCTGACTCTAATTCAATCCTCTTACATTTATGTCACAGTTTCATAAAAATATTTTTCAGCAACATTTCTGACTCTAATTCAATCCTCTTACATTTACGTCACAGTTTCATAAAAATATTTTTCAGCAACATTTCTGACTCTAATTCAATCCTCTTACATTTACGTCACAGTTTCATAAAAATATTTTTCAGCAACATTTCTGACTCTAATTCAATCCTCTTACATTTACGTCACAGTTTCATAAAAATATTTTTCAGCAACATTTCTGACTCTAATTCAATCCTCTACATTTATGTCACAGTTTCATAAAAATGTTTATCTTTCATTAAGCGCCTTATATCTGGGTCAAGAAATGCTCCTTTTTATGATTTTTGCATCTGTAAAATGTGATGAAGCATTAATAAAACAATGAATATTTTTACCAGATTTATCCAATGTTTTGAGAAACTCTTTCACTTTTAGGCAAGTTTTCTCTGATTCAATGTTGACCGTAAACTAAATTCCTTTTACAAAAAATAAAAAATATAGCTTCATTACAATTATTATTATTATTATTATTATTATTATTATTATTATTATTATTATTATTATTATTATTATTATTATTATTATTATTATTATTATTATTATTATTATTATTATTATTATTATTATTATTATTATTATTATCATTATTATTATTATTATTATTATTATTTATTATTATTATTATTATTATTATTATTATTATTATTATTATTATTATTATTATTATTATTATTATTATTATTATTATTATTATTATTAATCTGCAGTCCAGTTTATTGAGTATTTTTCGCCGAATGCAAAGAATACATTCTAAAGCAAAAATGAATCAATTTCAATTTACTCTGTTTAATAACATTACGTAAGTATTGAGACCTGAAATGAAGTTAGATTTTGACCTGCCATATACAAGCAGTCCATTTAGAATTAAAAACATTCTATGCAATATATATATATATATATATATATATATATATATATATATATATATATATATATATATATATATATATATATATATATATATATATATATATATATATATATATATATTATATTTAGAGAGAGAGAGAGAGAGAACTCTCTCCAAGACAAAGTTCTTACAATAAATAGATAGTATTTATTTAAAATTACTGAAATAGATAAAACACTAAAACAGTTCCACGAACTAACTACCGTTCTGAGGAGGATTCGTAGAACACGATTTGTAGCGGAAACACCTTTAAATTTTTAAGATATTTATTAATTTAATTATTTTAAAGTTTTCATAAAAATTTTTAGTCGTTCAAGTGATATATATATATATATATATATATATATATATATATATATATATATATATATATATATATATATATATATATATATATATATATATATATATATATATATATATATATATATATATATATATATATATATATATCCTCTGGTGAGAAAAGGCCAGAGGAGTACTAACTTCAACCAGAGTTGGCGGGAAGTCAGAATCATGATTCACGGCGATTGAAGGTGTGCAAGTCAAAAGAAGTTGAGAAAACAGATAAAGGGAGTGTGTTCCAGACTTTACCAGTAAAGTACATGGACAGAAAAAGGATGAGAATGTATGAAAAGGTGTGTCGCATGAACCCTTCTCAATGAAGGAGGTATGCGACGGGAGAGTTCAGGAGAGCATTGTCCATCATAATAGCAATAGTATAGAGAGGGTGACACAACAATTCGACAGGTTTATCTTGGAGTTTAAGTAGACAAAGTATTTTTTATAAGGTCAGTATAATTAGGTATAATTAGACAGAACAAATAAATTTAGTTGTTGAATTGAAAGAAAGGTTAAACCATTAAGTGAAGAATTCAGAAATCTCCAAATTAGAGAAACAGGAACAAGCAACAAGGTTCGGCACATATGAACAACTCCCGCCTTTGGTTGAAAATTGAGGATAGAGACAGTAGAAGGTAACAGAGTAGGATTTGCAACCAGCACACTCAAATATCTGAGTTTCGGTTAAGAACAAGAGGTGAGGTCTAGAAGAAGAGAGATGGTTTTCGACAAAAGGGAAATTGGATAAAAGGCCGCGAATGTTCCAGAAATTAATGAAAAAAAGAAGAACATAAACCAGGGCAATCTGAATGCAGATTCTTGGCAGCTCTATCTAAATCATCGAAGTCCGCTAGCTTCTAAATGATGATGGGGTGAGGGGTCGGTGAGGGGCACTGTTTTGATGCTGTCCCTCAAAGTATCTCCGAGACAGGTTTATATTTCGCCATGTATCTGTTTAATAAGTAAATGTACGAGTAAGTGTTTGTAAAATATGTGGAGAGAATGTGAAGAAAGGAGATTTGGAGTAGTGGGCTCATAGACTCTCCAATATAAGATGATGGTACATTAGAGACCCTCTGAGAAGGCGAAACGCGAAAAGGAACGAACCAATGGGCAACGGAGTGAAACAGAATGGTCTGGCCCATGCTATCACTCCGCGGGTCATGCCCAGTGGGGGTACTTGTATCTTTTCGGAAGGTGCTACGTCATCTCCATATAATAATAATAATAATAATAATATATATATATATATATATATATATATATATATATATATATATATATATATATATATATATATATATATATATATATATATATATTAGGGGATGTAAGTCAAAGTTATAAAGCCTTTTATACATTTGCATTCTCACTTTAATTCGCTTAACATCTTCAGGTCTTCCAGAGAGAGCATCACCAGCTCTCGGAGCGTGTGGTTGGCTCACTGGTGGTGGCCTGAAGGGCAGTATTTTGTCTGCCTGGAGGGACGGCATATGCCATCGTACGTGAGGTTCGCTCTCAGAAAC
>SEYY01001797.1:0-2500 GCA_009176605.1 Armadillidium nasatum | reverse complement strand
AACCTCTTAGAAACTTATTAAGAAATAGAAGTAATGTGATCTTTCCAAGAAAAACAACGAGAAAAAGAAACATCGAGAATATTGAGGACAGATGAGGGTTTGAGTAGAGTGTTTCCAAAGTAGATGTCACAGTTGTGTGGAAAGTTATCTCGAGTAGAGAGATATGGAGGAATTGAGTTTTAGAGGTATTGAAAACGACTAATGTTTCTCTGCCCTAATTTGAAATACGAGATAGATCAGAGGTTAGTTGCTCCAAGGCTACCCTTCTATCCTTATTAACTGCTGTTGGGAGAGGTACCTTTCAATATAAAAAGGAGTAATGAAGAATGGAGTATTCAGTATAGGATTGGATAGGAAGGTGATGAAATAATAGAAAGGAGGTCATTAATGAAAAACAAAAAAAAGGTTGGTAATAGGTCATAGATTGATAGATAGGTAATAGATCATTGTGAAACACCACTATTATTGGATTTAAAGGAAGAACGGTGGCCATTTACAATAGCTGCTTTAGAACGACCAGAAAAGAAATTAGAGAGAAAGCCACATAGAGAAGGATGGATTCCGAAAGAGGGAAGTTTGGAAATCAAAGCTTGGGCCAGACTATATTGAAAGCTTTCGAAATGTCCAGCGCGGCAGCAAAAAATTCACCGAAATGTTGATGAGAGGAAGTCTAATAATCTAAGACAAGGGAAAGATCACCAGTACAGCGTTTTTAACGAAGCTATACTGGTGATAAGAGATAAGATTAGAAGAATTGAGATGTTTCCAAATCTTCATTTTATGGACAGATTCGAAAACATTAGACAGAATGGAGGTTAATGTAATAGAACAGTAGTTAGAGGGTTGAGAGGGGTCCCTCTTTATCGGCACAGGTTAAATGAGTACACTTTTCCAACAAGAAGGAAAGGTTGAAGTAGATAGACAAAAACGAAATAGTTTTCCAATGAGGTTGCAAGCTCGGAAGAACAAGTTTTGAGAGCCACAGGAGAAATACCATCAGGACCGAACTCCTTGTTAGTATTAAGCTCAGAGAGAGAGAGAGAGAGAGAGAGAGAGAGAGAGAGAGAGAGAGAGAGAGAGAGAGAGAGAGAGAGAGAGAGAGAGAGAGAGAGAGAGAGAGAGAGAGAGAGAGAGAGAGAGAGAGAGAGAGAGAGAGAGAGAGAGAGAGAGAGAGAGAGAGAGAGAGAGAGAGAGAGAGAGAGAGAGAGAGAGCAGAAATAACCTCTTTAGAAGAAATTACAATTTTATGCATAAATGAGTTGGAGGGGGTTGAAGGAGTAGGTATAGTTTCTGAATCGTCTAAGGTTGAATTAGAAGCAAAAGTTTGAGCGAAGAATTCAGCTTTAGAGCAGGGCAAAATGGCAGTTGAATCGTCAGAAGATACTAAAGGAGGGAAAGAGGAAGAAGCAAAGTTAGAGTTGACATTTTTTTTTTTTAAATGTCAGAAAGGGCGTGAAGAAAAACAACCATAAAGATTATTGTATTTTCTATAGAGAAATGAGTTTTTAGTATTGCAGAGAATAGATTTTGCTCGATTCCGGGATGAAATATAAGTAGAATGAGTTTCTTAAGTTTAAAGATGACGGTAATCCCTGAATGCAGCGCCTCTGCGGCAGATAGCAAAAGAATAAGCAGAGTTAAACCAAGGTTAGTTTGGTTTTGTAGAAGGAAAAAAAAGAATGTACGCCTCCCTGCCAGAGAGAATCACCTCGGTTATGCTCTCTGCATATTACGATGGACTCCTATGGAAACAGTAATCATTCCATGGGAAATCAGAAAAGTTCAACTGCAAATTAGGAAAGTTAATGGAACCGAAATTCTATAAATGTCTCCTAGCTCAAGGTGGGGGCCGTTCTTTGCGGAAAGCCTTTGATGAAGACAAAAAATGCGATGGCACGAATAAGAAAAAGTGATAGAACCAAATCCTTTCTCTCTCATTTCCCGACATCACCATTATAGGTCATTTCAATGTTCAACACCGCCATGGATTTCATCAAGTCTCAATGATCCAGCTGGTGAATGCCTATCATATTAATCCAGAACAACTTAAGCAGTTGTTGCTCTCCTCTCAGATCACTGACTCCCTTTTCCTTCACACCTTAAACTCTTTCCTTCTCTGTTTCATCCTATTACTTTCTTATCTCTGATTTTTTGTCTCATCAAATCTTCCCCAAAGAACGGCCCCCACCTTGAGCTAGGAGACATTTATAGAATTTCGGTTCCATTAACTTTCCTAATTTGCAGTTGAACTTTTCTGATTTCCCATGGAATGATTACTGTTTCCACAGGAGGAGTCCATCGTAATATGCAGAGAGCATAACCGAGGTGATTCTCTCTGTCAGGGAGGCGTACATTCTTTTTTTTCCTTCTACAAAACCAAACTAACCTTGGTTTAACTCTGCTTATTCTTTTGCTATCTGCCGCAGAGGCGCTGCATTCAGGGATTACCGTCATCTTTAAACTTAAGAAACTCATTCTACTTATATTTCATCCCGGAATC
>SEYY01001796.1:17500-20457 GCA_009176605.1 Armadillidium nasatum | reverse complement strand
TATACAGAGCAAGCAACTGGGGGGTAAAAAAAATGAAGGCGCCTCAAACACCAAACCTCTTAGAAGCTTGTTAAAATAATGTGATCTTTCCAAGAAAGATCACGAGAAAAAGAAACACCAGATATTAAGGAAAGATGAAGGTTGAGTTGTGTTTTCGAAGAAGATATCGTATTGTGTGGAAATTGTGTCGAGTAGAGAGATGGAGGAATTGAGTTTTTTGAGGCATTGAAAACGACCATGATTTCTCTGCCGCAATTTGAAATGAGAGATAGATAAGAGGTTAGTTGCTCCAAGGCCACCCTCCTTGCTCTATTAACTTGCTGGGAGGGGCGTCTTTCAAAATGAAAAGAGTAATGAAGGGTGGAGTCATCAGCATAGGAGTGGATAGGAGATGAAGTAATAGAGAGAAGGTCATTAATGAAAAGCAGAAAAAGTGTTGGGATAGGACAGATCCTTGAGGAACACCACTATTAATAGATTTATAGGATGAACGGTGGCCGTCTACAACAGCAGCTATAGAACGACCGGAAAGGAAATCAGAGAGAAGGTCACAGGAGAAGTTTGGAAATTCAAAGCTTTGTGCCAGACTCTATCGAAAGCTTTCGATATCCAGCGCCACAGCAAAAGATTCACCGAAATGCGAAAGCTCGGAGGACCAAGAGTCAGAGAGAAGGGAAAGAAGATCCCAGTAGAGCGTTTCTTTCGAAAGCCATACTGCGATCAAAGATAAGATTTGAAGAATTGAGATGTTTCAAATCTTCCTGTTAAGGATAGAACGAAACTTTAGAAAGAACGGAGGTTAAAAAATGGGCGATAGTTAGAGGGTTGAAAGGGGTCCCCTTCTCGGCACAGGCTGAATGAGCGCACGTTTCCAGCAAGAAGGGAAGGTTGAGTAGAAAACATAGACGAAAAAATTACCAAGGCAGGTGCAAAGCTCGAAGCACAAGTTTTGAGAACCACAGGAGGAATACCATCAGGACGTACGCCTTCTTAGTGTTAAGCTCAGAGAGAGCAAAAGTGACGTCTTTAGAAGAAATTACAATTTTAGGCATAAATGAGTTAGAGGGGTTGAAGGAGAAGGAACAGCTCCGGAATCGTTCTAAGGTTGAATTTAAGCCAAAGGTTTGAGGAAGAGTCAGCTTAGAGGAAGGCAAAAGATTAACCGTTCAGAAATACTAGAGGAGGGAAAGATAGGAAGAAGAAAATAGAGACATTTTTTGCAAAATGCCAGAAAGGGCGAGAGGAAAGACCAGAAAGATTATTGCATTTGCGAGGAGAAAAGAGTTTTTAGTATCTCGAAGAATAGATTTTGCACGATTCCGGGATGAAATATAAGTTGCATGAGATTCTGGAGTTTGCAGACGACGGTTGTCCCTGAAGGCAGCATCCCTGCGGCGGATAGCACGAGAACAAGCAGAGTTAAACCAAGGTTTATTAGGTTTAGTGGAAGGGAGGAATATGGAATGTACGCCTCCATGCCAGAGAGAATCACCTCAGTTATTATAATCTGCCCACTCGAGGGACCCCTCCCACGGAAACAGTAATCATTTCATGGAAAATCAGAAATACGACCACAACTCAGGCTACTAGCGCACCGAAGTGTCAAAACGTCTCTCGCCGAGGGCGGGGAGTTCTTCCGAAGACTTGAAGAGCAAGAAGATACGGAGATAAGAAATGATCGAAGAAACCAGAGGAGAAAGAGTTTAACAGTAGAAGGAGAAGGATTAGAAGTTAGAAAAAGGTCTAGAATATTAGGTTCATCACCAAGAGATCAGGATAGGTAGGAGCTCACCAACTGTTCAAGGTGTTCGGATAGAAAATGGAAGCGAGTTCACCAGTTGATCTTTGAGAACTAGTTAAATATAATATTATATATATATATATATATATATATATATATATATATATATATTATATATATATATTATATATATATATATATATATATATATATATACATATAAAATTAATTAATGCTAGGAGGTGACCCTGTAGTAGTCATCTTCTGGTCTTTCTCACAGAGGGAGAGAAAACATGGGAATTTTCCAATCACCAAAACTGATCCTCCATCTTTCTCTCGATAGACATTCAATGCAATTCTGACATCGCCACTCAAACTTTCGTCTGTCCTTAAATTTCTGATATTTCTTTTTCTCGTAATCTTCTTTAAAGGATTACAATACTCTCTATGAAAACAATCTTCTATAATGTTTAATATTCTGAGCTCCTTTGAAATTTTTACTTTTCACAGGTGTCTTGTTTTCACTGTATAGAGTACGTTTCACACATCTGGGATAGTCCCACTCATGTTGCTCTTGAAAAGATAGAATCTAAGTCTTTTAGTTCTTTCACACTAATTTCTTCAATCTCTTTGCGCACGTCAAAGTTCTGTTACTTTCATTCTATCGCTCATTACAACAGCACTGCTCTATTGAACTACTATCGCATACCTCCTTCAATGAAACAGGATAGTGAGACACGTCTTTTACAATCTATTTCATTTTTCTGTCGAGGAAATTTCGAGAGGAAGTAGGAAGGTGGAATAAAGATATTAACTTTAACTCTTCTGTCATGATACTTGAAAATATTGAATATATATATATATATATATATATATATATATATATATATATATATATATATATATATATATATATATATATATATATATATATATATATATATATATATATATATATATATAAATATATTTTATCGCAGGATACATCAACTTCGGTGCGGTGCGCACCAGAGGCCGCACCACGCACCGCACCGCACCGCACCGTTGATTTTCCTTTGCGCACCGCACGCACCGCACTTTTAATTTTTCTTTGCACCGCACCGCACCGCACCAGGTTGCTGAAAATGCGTTCCGCACCGCACCGCACCGCACCAAAATGACCGCACCACGCAGCACCGCACCGCACCCGGTGCGTCGGCCAACCCATATATATATA
>SEYY01001796.1:0-10000 GCA_009176605.1 Armadillidium nasatum | reverse complement strand
GTAATTTTCTTGGGTTCATGGCAAATTTATCAACCACTGTTTGAATAAAGTAATCACAATTTTCAAGCAAAGCCAGCCCCTTTAACCTGTCCTCTCTCATAGTTCTTCCTAGCCAAATCTTGATACTTCGCAGAGTACTGAAAGAGTATTGCATGGCTGTGCGTGTAGTAGTAACAGATCCTTTATTCGTCTCTGGAAATAAAGGTTCAGACTTCATTAAGACATGATCTTTTAGTTCTTCACTACTCAGTTTCTTTTGTTTCCAAATTTTGTACCAAAGTTCCAGCTCTGCTTCTAGGCCATCTAAATGGTAAAAGCTGTAAAATGAAGCTGCCTTTTCCTTTAATTCATTGATTGTCATGAGTTGCATGTGGAATGGATGTAAATTTGTCAATGCAAAGGCAGGTGTATTTTCGGTAGAAAACTATAATTCTAAAGAAGAGGTTATATAGAATACAGATACGGAATTATTAAGGATCTTTTCCAGAACTCCGTGGGATTTGTTGCTATGGTGCTGCTGCCTACCAACAATCCGTGATATATTCAGATCCACTCCCAGTTGCTTGGCGATTTGATTAGCTTCTTTTAACACTTCATCGGTGATTTTGTGCTTAACCAACCATTTTCACAATGCGAGATTTTGAAGATATCCAAGGTCTTGGATAGGAGAGCATTCACAACTGGCTCTAACACCGCAGAGTACCGCAGCCATGAAGAATGACGACTTACATGCCGCTGAATGCACCTGAAAAGGCTTTTTCTTGTGACGGCATTTCCTTTAATGGAAAGGATTTTTAACGCTTGTATTATTCGTACAAAGTGCTCCTTAAACACTCTGATACACTTGTGTTTTTCAGACCATTTGCTCTGGCATAGGCTTGGGATGTTTGACATTAATTTTCCTCTCCAGACCCACTCACGGAAAACATAATAATGTCCTTTATATTTCCCACAATATTGTGGATTTCAGATATTGTGATTAAATCATTTACTACCACATTTAGTTTGTGTAAAGAGCAATGAAAGGAAAATCCTTTTTTTATACTTTTCCCCGCAATATTTCGTGGACCCCACATTCTTTGCCAGACATCGTAGAACAGCCATCGAATCCCAAGCCCACGCATTTCTCGGTACCCTGTTCTTTGCTTGTGACAAAATCTTCAATGGCTTTCGCAATGGCTTTTTGCTTCAAGCTCTTCCAATTCTACAAAGTCAATAAATTTCTCTTTGATTTTATCAGTATATTTGTCAAAATACCGCAACCCTATGTATTACTGTTTCTTTCCATAACTATGAGCGGTTTCATCTGCTAATAAGCTATACGTACACGGTTTCGATGCTTTATAGTAGTACCACATGGTAAAGAAGTGATCTCATTCTGAATCTGAACTGATTGGTATGTGGCATTTTTCTTCCTACGTTCAAAATAGTTTTTCAATGGCTGGTCTCCCGCATCTATTCGTAAACCAGCACACCCTCGTCATGATGCTTAACCCGAAGCGATGAAACGTGCGTACCAAAAAATTTTACATGAAATTATTGAAGATAATTCCTCTTTATTTTTTGTATGGTTTTCTTAGAAAACTGATTAATTTGGTTGTCTACCGGCACATCCTGTAGGAACAATCTTGCAACTTCAACAACAGTTTGATGCCACTCGGTGTTTGTATGTCCCTTACAAACCTCATGAACATCTTTATATTTAGCAAAAGATCTTATTATTAAAGAACACAGGATCCCTTTGACCGAGCTTTTATTTGGTGGAAGTAAAATAAAAAACTTGCAAAATGCTCCCTTTAGGCCCTTGAAGTATGCAACCATTGATGATTGAATTTCCTCTTTATTAGGGTAGCATCTTTCAAAAAATTATGTCTTCGGTGTAATCGAACAATCTTTCAGTAACTGTTTCTTTTTCTCAGTCGAAATTATAGAGGACTGTTCAACGTTTCTACCAGTGTCATTTTCGTGACTGTTATCCATTGAAACACCAGCTTCAAAATCTGGCGCCATCTCTTGATTTGACGAAGAACTGAGTTTGGGTCCTTTCGTCATGCGAAGTATGCGTCAGTATTATTAAAATTCGACAAAATAGAAGCAAGCCAAGTCAAATCTAGATAGATCAAGTAAAATATTTATTCGTTATTTCAAGCAAGCTAAGTAAGGTCAGGTTTACAAGGAAACGCCTTATAAACCCTCACTAAGAATAGTAGCTTCTAGGGGCAGCTGCCTCCCCTGACGACGCCCATATATATATATATATATATATATATATATATAATATATATATATATATATATATATATATATATATATATATATATATATATATATATATATATATATATATATAATCGTGAGAGGAAGTGTGAGTGAGCTCTTTGTGTATTGGGTTGCGTGATTTGTGTTTTAATTTGTGTTTTAATTTGTTTTAATCTGTTTTAATTTGTTTTAACTTGTATTTTAATAGTGAAAGTTAAAAGTGTTTTTAACAGTGTTAGTGTTTTTTTCTGATTTGCGTTTTACCTTACATATATTCGGATTTAAAACTTCAATGGTTAGAAAATTCGAACTAGCGGAAACTTTTTTTTTACGTTGGAGTTTTAAGCTAAGTATTAAAAATAGTTTCTCTTAATATAAGCAAATTTATCGGCCCATTTATGTCAAATTTATATTCTTTTGATTTCTTAATGTGTATTTATTTATTTATATATTTATTTCTTAATGTGTATTTATTTATTTATATATTTATTTATTTTATATTGTTTTTGGTTTCCATTTTAGCATTAGTTTATTGCGAGCATATGAACGTTGATGTACTTGTGTGTGTGTGTTTCTCTGAATGCGTTACACTTTGAAAATCATAGTCTTAATATTTTTAGTATTAATTTTAATAGTTTTAATTTTTTAATACTACTCTTTGTTAATGTTAAGTTTTTTGTGTGTGTGCGAGTTCGTGAGTGTAGGTGTCTTCGTGTTAGCGTGCGTGTGTGTGTGTGTGTGCGTGCTTGCGTGTGTGTGTGCGTTCATGTGCGTCTCTTTGAATGTCCAGTATGAGTGATTGTAGGGTTGGACGTAGACAGGTGCTTTCTTTTACCTTTGCTAACGTTCGTGGCCTTCGTTCTAATCTCGCGTCTGTTGAACACTACCTCACTGCCTCTCGTCCTAACCTTTTGCTTCTGTCTGAGACCCAGCTGGACAGGGATTCTTTCTCTAGCAATCTTAATGTCTCTAACTACAACTTTTTTCACAATTTCCGTCTAAATGGTGGAGTATGTGCCTATATTAACATTAACACTCCTGTGACACGTCTCGTAAATCTAGAATCTCCTAATTTCGATGTTTTATGGCTTAAAATCTGTCTTCCAATTACTACAATTATCTTGTGTTTCTGCTACTGCCTCCCTAATGGAACAGATTTTCCTGTTTTTTTCAATATCTTACTACTTCTCACGAGACTGTCACTTCTTCTCATCCAAATGCTGAAGTCCTCTATTTAGGGGATTTCAACGTACATCACACTGAATGGTTGGGCTCCTCTCATACTGATACAGGTGGGAAGGAGGCCAAATCATTCAGCATTCTTAACGATCTGGAGCAGTTGATTAGGGAACCCACACACATTCCAGATCGTCCTAACCAATTCTTGAATACACTTGATTTATGCTTCACCACTACTCCTTCTAGATATAAATACACCATTTTCCCTCCTATTGGTAACTCTGACCATAATCTTATAGCTGTTAGTTATAATGCTTTCTCTCCAACAGCTCCACCATGCCCTAAACGTACTTTCTGGCACTTTAATCGGGCTAATTGGGGGGCAATGCGCCGCTTCTTTGCTAACTATCATTGGAGTGAATCTTGCTTTGTCTCAGGGGACGCTTTGTCTCTGCTGAAAAGGTAGGGGCCGTGATCCTTGACGGGATGGGCAGATTCATTCCATCTTCAACTAAATCTTTTTCTCCTCAAAATCCATGGTTCGATGACAATCTGTTCTCTTGCCCTTCGTGAGAGAGACAGTGCTTATCGTGAATGGAAAAACTCTCCTTCTCCTATCACTCTTGCTAATTTTCATTCAGCTCGGAATCGTTGCAGGGATGTTCTTCGACGGACTAAGCGTACTTTCATAAAAAGGAAGTGCGCTGACCTCCATGGCTCTCCTACTGATAAAAATTTCTGGCCTCTTGTCAAAAATATCTCTAACAACTTCTGTAAATCTGCCTTTCCTCCTCTTATTCGCTCTGATGGTTTTGTAGCTAATACTCCTTCTGAAAAGGTAATCTCTTCGGCCTCCTTTTTTCATCTAATTCCACCCTGCTCGATTCTGGCATCCCTCCTCCTACTCCTTCTCCTCTCAGGTGTCCCATGTCTCTACCTGTAATTACTCATGATCGGGTGCATGGGATCCTGAAATCTATGAACATCAGGAAGGCCAGTGACCCGGATGGCATTCCCCCTCGTGTTCTGAGGGAGTGTGCTTCCGAGTTAGCGCCTGTCCTCGTTCAGCTCTACTCTCTATGCCTTAATACTAATACTTTTCCTCAATGCTGGAAGCGTGCATTTGTTCAGCCGATCCCGAAAAAAGGTAGTCGCTCTGACCCTTCTAACTATCGACCTATAGCTCTAACCTGTGTTCTATCTAAAATTTTTGAAACTCTTCTCAACTCTCATTTCCTGGATCATTTGGAGTCTCATTCTCTTCTCTCTGATCACCAATATGGCTTTCGACGCTCGAGGTCAACTGGTGACATACTTTCCTATCTTACTGATATATGGTCTTCTGCCCTTAGGGACTTCGGCGAGTCTTGTGTGGTGGCGCTTGACATATCCAAGACTTTTGATCGGGTAAGCCGTCCCTTCCTTTGGGTTTCCTTCTTCTCTTTGCTTACTCTTGTCTAGTTTTCTCTCAGATCGTTCCATTTCGGCAGTTGTAGATGGAGCGACCTCTTCCTCCTTTTCTGTCAACTGTGGTGTTCCTCAGGGTTCTGTTTTATCTCCAACTTATTCTTACTTTTCATTAACGATCTTCTCAACTGCACTTCTAACTCTGTTCACTCTTTTGCTGATGACTCAACTCTACATTCTTCTACTCATTTCAAATCTGCTCCCTCTTTTGCTTTTAGAGTCGCTTCTCGTCTTCAACTTTCCGATTCTATTCCTGCCGATCTGGATGGAATTTCCCGGTGGGGTCATAGCAACCTTGTAAAATTCAACTCTTTAAAAACTCAGCTTCTTCACATCTCCCTTTCAAAGACACCTCCTAACTTTCCTATCCTCTTCGATGGTTCTCCCGTCTCACCTGTAAATAACATTAACATTCTTGGTCTAAACATAAACAATAAACTATCTTGGAAACCACATATCACAATGGTTGCTAAAGCGGCCTCTAAGAAGCTGGTTGTTCTGTTCAGATTGCGAGAATTTTTTCCTTCTGAGCAGTTACTCCAAATATAAGGGTCTCATTCGCCCTTGTATGGAGTACTGTTCTCACATTTGGGGGGCTCCGGCTCCTCCTCTCTTCTGGATAGAGTTGAGTCAAAAGCTAAAAGATTAATTAACTGTTCCCTACTTTCAAACTCTCTTGACCCTCTGTCTCTGCGACGTGACGTTGGCGCCCTATCTCTTTTCTATAGGTACTACAATGGCAGGTGTTCGAGGAAATTGGCCTCTCGTATTCCTCCACCGTTGCGTCGTCCTCGTTGCACAAGGGGTGCCCTGCTTTCGCACCAATTTTGTGTGGACGTAGGAAATCCCAGGCTGGCCCGTTGTGGTACCTCTTTCTTTCCAGCTACCTCTATTCTATGGAACTCTCTACCATCATCTATTTTTCCTCCTGTATTTAATCTTCCACTCTTCAAGGCTTCCGTCTGCACCCACCTGAGGGCTGAGCATTAGGTGTGTGTGTGTGTGTGTTTAAACGAGTTTTCTCCATGTGTGTGTGCCCCCTCCTTGAAAAGGGCTATGCCTGTGAGTGGTGGCATTCTGTAAAAAAAAAAAAAAAAAAAAAAAAAAAAAAAGGCCGACATGTCCCTAAACACGGCGTTTCAAAGTGTGTAAGTCATAGGAAATTGGATAAATCGATGAATGGAGCGTGCTCCAGACTTTCCCAGTAGAGTACATGTAAAACTGAGCATAGCGGTTAAGTCTGGGGTCAGAGAGTAGGGTAGAGAAAGAATTAGACTGTGTGGAAACACGTGTCGCACGAGCTCTTCTCAAAGGAGGAGCTATACTACTAGAAAGTTTGAAAGAGCAGTGTCCGTTGTTATAGCGATGGTATAGAGTAAGTGAATCAACAATTCGACGGGCAGAAAGAAACTGGAGAGAATAAGTGAGAGTTGATAATACGAAAAGCCCTAGACAACACCTTTTCAAAAAGCTGTATGAGTGGAACCACCCCAGATGTGTGAGGCGTACTCCATAAAGGAGTATTCATATAAAGAGCAAGCAACTGGGGTGGTGTGAAGAAGTTTTGAAGGCGCCTCAGAACACCCAACCTCTTAGAAGCTTGCTTAGAAAGAGAGGAAAAGTGATCTTTCCAAGAAAGATCACAAGAGGAACACCAAGAATATTAAAGAGAGATGAAGGTTTGAGTTGTATGTTTTCGAAGATATCATAGTTGGGTGGAAGATTGTGTCGAGTAGAAAGATGGAGGAATTGAGTTTTTGATGCATTGAAAACGACCATATTTTCTCTGCCTCAATTTGAAATGCGAGATAGATCAGAGGTTAGTTGCTCCAAGGCCACCCTCCTTGCCTCTATTAACTGTTGTTGGGAGGGGCGCCTTTCAAACTGAAAAGAGTAATGAAGGGTGGAGTCATCGGCATAGAGGGGGTTGGAAATGAAGTAATAGAGAGATCAATATTAATGAAAAGCAGAAAAAGTGTTGTGGATAGGACAGAACCTTGAGGAACGCCACTATTAATAGATTTGTAGGAAAACGGTGGCCTTCTACAATAGCTGCTATAGAACGACCAGAAAGAAAAATCAGAGAGAAGGATAGATTCCTAAAGAGGGAAGTTTGAAAATCAAAGCTTTGTGCCAGACTCTATCGAAACCTTTTTATATGTCCAGCATGACATCAAAAGATTCACCGAAATGCCGAGGAGCATAGTACCAAGAGTCAGAAAGAAGGGAAAGATCACCAGTAGAGTGTTTTTAACGAAAGCCATACTGACGATCAGAGATAAGATTTGAAGAATTGAGATGTTTCCTAATCTTTCTGTTAAGGTAGATTCGAAAACTTTAGAAAGAACGGAAGTTAAAAAAAATTGGAGGTAGTTAGAGAGTTGAGATGGGTCCACTTATTCGGCACAGGCTGAATGAGCACACGTTTCCAGCAAAAGGTAAGTTCAAGTAGAAAGACATAGACGAAATAATTTACCAAGGCAGGTTGAAAGCTCGGAAGCACAAGTTTTGAGAACCACAGGAGGGATACCATCTTTAGAAGAAATTTCAATTTTAGGCATAAATCAGTTGAGGGGTTTGAAGGAGTAGGAACAGCTCAGGGAATCGTCTAAGGTTGAATTAGAGGCAAAAGTTTGAGCGAAGGGTCAGCTTTAGAGGAATGCAAAACGGCAGTTGAACCGTCAGAGGAGGAAAAGAGGAAAAAGCAAAATTAGAGTTCGTATATTTTTTGCAAAATGCCAGAAAAAACGTGAAGAAGAGGAACCAGAAAGATTATTGCATTTTCTACGGAGAAAAGAGTTTTTAGTGTTACGAAGAATAGATTTTGAACGATTCCGAAATTAAATATAAGTTGGCGTGAGTTCTTGGAGTTTGAAGACTACGGTAATCCCTGAAGACAGCACCACTGTGTCGGATAGCACGAGAACAAACCGAGTTGAGCCAAGGTTTGTTAGGTGTAGTAGAAGGGAAAGAAAATGGAATATACGCCTCCACGCCAGAGAGTATCACCTCGGTTATGCGTTCTGCACACTCAGAGGAACCTCTCCCACGGAAACAGTATTCTTTCCATGGAAAATCAGAAAAGTACAACCGAAAGTCAGAGCAGATGGTGGCACCAAAACGCAAGAAACGTCTCCTTGCCGAAGGTGGAGCCCGTTTTTGCCGAAGACTTGAAGAAAGGATGAGAACCACAAGACAAGAAACAGAGATAAGAAGGTGATCGGGTGAACCCAGAGGAGGAAATAGTTTAACAGTGTAAGGAGAAGGATAAGAAGTTAGGAAAAGATCAAGTATGTTGGGTTCATCACCAAGGCGATCAAGGATACGGGTAGGGAGATTCACTAACTGCTCAAGGTTGTTTTGGAAAGAAAATTGGTAGGCAAGTTCACTAGCTGGATCATGTGACCTAGATGAAAGCCAATGGCGGTGGTGAACATTGAAATCACCTAAAATATGTTTTCAGAGAAAGGAGAATGAAATATATATATAATATATATATATATTATTATATATATATATATATATATATATAATTAATATTATTATATATATATTAAATAATAATTATTTAATATATATATATATATATATATATATATATATATATATAATATTAATAATATCATATGGATTATGCTATAAGAGGATTCGGCAACCGCCTAGGCCTATTTCTTTTGAAATTTCTTAATTAAAAGTTGCTGCGAGGTCTTTCACTTTCCGTAAAATAGTTTACGATTTAATATAAATATGGAATTATCCTCGGTTTCTTTTCTCAAAATATTATTATTATTATTAAATTAATTAATTCACCAAAATGACAATTACAATAAAACGAATTCAAAGCTAACAGATTATTAAATAATGATAATAATAATAATAATAATATTAATAATAATAATAATAATAATAATAATAATAAAGAAAATAAAGATTGCAATCATAAATATAATTACAATATATATGATTTGGTTGATTAGGTAATTAACTCCAAACAATTAATTTCCTTAGTATATTCTTTATTGAGATGGCCAGATTTAAAATGAAATGATATATGGGAAGCAAAATGCTTCAAGCAAAATAATGGTCATAATCCAAAAAATCACAATATATATTTAAAACAGGATTGCGCACTTCTAAGATCTTCAATGTTAATTAGTTGTGATTAATAAACCGGTTATTAGGTTAAATATATTCGTTCAGCTCGCCTTGGAATTACGGAACGTGAACTCCAACCAAGACTCTTTCTGGTGCTGAACAGACTCTTCTCCCTTGAGTCCCTTCCCACGCTTTTAACGCATCTTACTTCATGAGAGGTTCTTGCCTCCCATTGGTTGGTTTAACTACGTGCCTTTTATAAAGCATCATGGTTTCAACTATTTTAATTATCTTATTTCAAAGCTTCAACTATTAATTAGCAACTAGCATCGTCAAGGGTTATAACAAAGCTTTAGTTTCATAATAAGCCATTATAAAAACACTTTAATTATGAAAGAGATATCGATCATACAGATTCTATTTACCACAAGGGGGGGGGGTGCCGTTACATATATATATATATACTATATATATAATATATAATATATAATAATATTCCCACTGGTGGGCAAAGATCAAAGGGTTACCAAGTTACCATCAGAATTAGAGAGCATGTCCCGATACACGGCGTTTAACGGTTTGTAAGTCATAGGAAGTTGGAGAAATAGATGTAGGGGGTGTTTTCCAGGCTTTAACAGTAGAGTACATGTAAGATGGAACATCGAGGTTAAATCTGGGGTCTTAGAGTTTGACACAGAAAGGATACGTCTGTGTAGAAAAGCGTGTCGTACGAGCCCTTCTCAATGGAGGAGGTATGCGACGGGAGAGTTCAGAAGAGCAATATTCAGTGTAACAGTGATACTATAGAGAGAGTGACGCAACAGTTCGGCGGGCAGAAAGAGACTGCAGAGAAACAGTGAAATCAGAAGAATTGATAACATAAGGAGAACTGTATGAGTGGAACCATCCCAGATGTGGGATGCATAGTCCACAAAAGCAAGCAACTGAGGTTGAGTGAAGAAATTCTGAAGGCGCCTGAGAAACACCTAACCTCTTAGAA
>SEYY01001795.1:50000-57500 GCA_009176605.1 Armadillidium nasatum | reverse complement strand
CTTATTATTTTGTCATTTAACGCTTGAAATATCAGTCCAACTGTTTAAACAAGATTGCTTAACCAAATAAATGAATATAAAGATAAAATATATAAAGAAATATGTGTACAAATATTTTTAATAAAAAATATTTAAATAGTCAAATCAATGCGAAATACCTCTTTCAATATTTCTTCTTTTTCTGGGGTTAATTCGTTCATTTTTTCTCGAGTTCTTTTTTTGAAATACCTTTCCCAAGTTCAGACCAAATAAAACTACACAGAAATATTCTATAAAGGACGTATTCCGAGGTAGATAAGTTTCAGTTATCAAGATAAGTAACGACTTTTTTTCCAAGGACTATTGACATTGAAATTAGTAAAAAAAATAATAATATATATTTCTCCTGGGTTGTTAAATAATTGCAATTATATGTTTTTAAAAGAAATGCATATTGATAAGAGAATGAAAAGATGATACTGGTGGGAAAATCAAACAAACTTTTAATGATTTTCATAACTTTTTTAAAAGATGTTCGTGTAAATTTGTCATATGCAAAAACAAACAATGTTATTTGGTAAATGATATAACAAAAATTAATCTGTACAAGATATTCTTTCCCTGCTATTTCTTAGCTACAAAAGTACATTTTTTAGAATATCTGTAGAAAAGGTAGAAAATATCCTAGCAACTGCGGGATTTTTAATTTTTCCTATAGTAAAGGAAAATGAGATTGTTGAGGTTTTTCTAAGAATAGATATTTTAATCTTTTATTGTTAGATATAGGTCAAATTTCCATTCCTACTCATATATATATATATATATATATATATATATATATATATATATATATATATATATATATATATATATATATATATATATATATATATATATGACTCATCGACAGAGATGGATCAGGTATTCTACTCTTATCGTAGGCTTAGAAGCACGCCATGGACTAGATCGAGTAAAACTACGATATATATATATATATATATATATATATATATATATATATATATATATATATATATATATATATATATATATATATATATATATATATATATATATATATATATATATAATAATATATAATATAAACATATATAAAAAAACAGAAATATAAAGACATTATAAAAATGTTACTATTTTTTTTTTTTTAATATTAATATTTTTCCAAAATCATTTTAACCATTTCCAAACAAATAGTAGAATTAGTTGAGCACATGCATGAATTCGTCCACAAACTTTCTAAAAATTTAGTGACGCGCCATTTTCGTAAGGGATTTTTGCACAATTTGCACAATTGAACGATTTTCCAAAATTTTCTAAAATATCTTATGTTTTCGAGTCAGCTGATTCCAATTCAACATGGCGGCTGGGCTCTCAAGATATTCAACTGATGCAAGATACAAAGAGATTTAAAAGCAGATAAAACAAAAACAAAAAAAATAATGAAGTCTATTGTTGATAAATTAAGAAGAAATAACGGCACTGAAAAAAATATATTTTCTAACAGGCTTAAATATACTGATTGCTTATGTAGCCCACTAGTATTCTTTTTTGTTTCGTATAAAACTAAAATTTATAAATAATCTGGAAAATCACAATTTATATTATCACATTTATTAAAATAAATTTAAAAATCTGACATAAAATGACACTTAAAAATCGAGATACAAATGGCAGCTGTAAAAATAAATTTATTTACATTCGATTTGTTTATATCTTAAAATTTAGGGGGAATTGAAGGTCGTGACGTCATTTTCGCGGGGAAATCGGGGAGTTTTCGCGCCTAAAGTAACGAATAGAAAAAAACGCTGCTTTTCTCCCAAATTTTTAGAAAATTTCGTATTTAAACAAAACGTGGACGAATAGAAAAGGGGCTTAACTACATGTATGCATGTACGATTCTTGTTCAGTATGTATGCGTACACCAGTTAGTTGTCAGCAAGTTATTCTGAAAAAAAAAAAAAAAAAAAGTCATATATATATATATATATATATATATATATATATATATATATATATATATATATATATATATATATATATATATATATATATATATATATATATATATATATATATATATATATATATATTATATATATTAGTAAATGGCATCCGCATCCGCATCCGCATTTTCGAAAATTAAATCCGCATCCGCATCCGCACTTTCGAAAAATTCAACATCAGCATCCGCATCCGCATCCGCACTTTCGAAAATTCAACATCCGCATCCGCAAATTAGAAAATATGACATCCGATCAATCATATATATATATATATATATATATATATATATATATATATATATATATATATATATATATATATATATATATATATATATATATATATATATATATATATATATATATATATATATATATATATATATATATATGAGTTTGAAGGGAAATGTGCAAACACGAGATTGAAAGTCAATCCAGTGAAAAAAAAAGTTATGAGGATTGGAGGTGGGGATGAGGAGATGTGGAGGGAGGAATAGGGGTGTAGAAGTGTGATGATGGAAACTTGAGGAGGTGGATGAATTCAAATATCTAGCAATGTTGGGTGGAAGGTAAGGGTGGGACGGAAAAAGAGAATAAAGAATAGAGTGGTAGAGGGAATGAAAGTGTTGGGGGGCTAAAGAGAAGTATGGAAGAAAGGAAAATTTTTGAAAGAAATAAAGATAAGAATGTTTGAATGTATGTTTTACCTTCTGTATTGTATGGGTGTGAAACATGGATGATAAGTGCTCGGGCGAGAAAAAGTTTCAATGTCTTTGAGATGAAAGGTTTGAGAGCGACATATAAATTGAGAAGATATAAGGATATGCATCAAGTTATTCTGCTGAAATGAAATTGCTTCAATGGAATTAAAATAAACATAAACTAAAATAATAAATCAGTATATGATATGGTTTAAGATTAGCTACCTATCAGATGCATTGGATTACCATTGCCTATCCCATGACAGTATCTGAGTTAATAACATTTCTATCTTTTGGGAGAAAGAAAAAAGAAGACAAAGTAATTCCAACACTTATGTTTCTCTTTAGTGTAGATTTTGCCAACCTGATACTGATAACCTACGAGTATGAACCTTTTAAAGACGATAACTATAAATGTTCTGACATGTTTAAAAAGGATATGATCTAAAAGCAACTTAGTAACGTACGACATTTTCTATAGAAACGCGTGATTCTGCCTTGCATAGTATCCACAGAGAATATTTTTGAAAACGTAGGGTAACGTAACCTTTATATTTGATTAGTATTTACTTCTGGATTAGTGAAGACTCCCGACAGAAGAACGATATCACAGTATTGATGTGATTCTTTGGCATATTTTTTAAGCAAAGGGTTACATAAGAAATCTCATCAGTACCAAACATGTGAGTCTACCGGCAGGACGTCTCACAGTACTATTTATATCAGGTATCTAATTCTTTGGTTAGATTTTCAATATGAAGTTCAGATGCGTAAGTTATCTCATCAAGACCAAACTTAGTTTCACATCAGATTTCAAGGTAATTGTACGTCTGAATGTTTCACACGATTGTTTTTTCCTCGTAAAATCCCTAGAAAGGGCTCTTATCATTGAAATTGAAGGTTTTTTGCTTATTCCGTGAGAATTTACCCATAAAAAGAAAACTAAGGAAACTTCTTAGGAACAATTTATAATACGTTTATTTGTTATTCTGTTACCAATACTGGTTCCCTAATAAATGATAAGGTGCATTTCATCTCTTTCTCAATCCAAGACCTTGCTTTCATACTTTTCATATAAATAAATAATTGAATAAATAAATATATAGACAGATAAATAAATAAATAAATTAATGACTTTCGTATGGAAATATTGTTTCCTGCTTTATATATCGCAAAATGCTCATCGTTTTGAAAGTGGAAATAACTTGAAGGTGAGAAGAAGCATTGTAATATGGATGAAGTTTTAAATAAATTTAATTTTCCAGATTTTTCAAAAAGAACTTTTGCTAAATAACCTGTTTGAAATAGCAAGTATAGACCTTGTTGAAAATACCAATGTTAAATAATAGATATATATATTCGACCTTTATCTAATTAAATTTTAATTTACAAAAAAAAAAAAAAAAAAAAAAAAAAAAAAAAAAAAAAAGGAATATAACATTTAATAAACAATTCCAAAGCTTGAATTTCAAAGGTTTATATGACTTAATTATATGAATTTTAATATTATCTCAGCCACATCCGCTAATTTGTAAAATAGACTTTAAAATATTTTTTTTTTCAAATTTAAAATAAACAGAAAAAAATACGATTATATATTTTCTGAAGTAAAATATTTTAAAAGTACGAGTATCATTTCTCTATTTGGTTCCAGTATTTATTAATATTCTGAATCTTTATTTTTTGAAAAGATTCAAGAACAAAGATTGAAGCTCCTTCCTTCATCGATCTGTTTTCTTTTGTCATAAGCCATTCCTCAGAAGTTATTATTATTATTATTATTATTATTATTATTATTATTATTATTATTATTATTATTATTATTATTATTATTATTATTATTATATATATATATATATATATATATATATATATATATATATATATATATATATATATATATATATATATATATATATATATATATATATATATATATATATATATATATATATATATATATATATATATATATATGGTGTAAAAAGTCTGAAGCTTAACTTGAAAACCAACCAGTGAAACAAGTTACCAAATGAGAATCCAATTGATAAAAGACTGATATGACTTGATACACACCAAAAGACTGACATGGCCCGATACACACCAAGTCAAAAGTAATGAGAAAAATTGAAGATGGAAAAGTACTCCAGTGTTTGAAAAGAAGGTAAGGCGACGAAGAAATGAGAATGTTCATCAATTTTAAAGTTCTGACTACTGAAAAGAGAATGGATGAAACTGTATAAGGAAGTACGACTCACTTTAGCATTCCTCGGAGGAGGAGGTATGAGATTAGAGAGTTCAGAAGAGATGTATCCATTTTAATAGTGAAATAATAAAGAGTGATGTAACAATTCGATGGTTATATAAAAGGATAAGAGAGATAGTGTTATTAAAATTCATAAAACAAAAGCTTCGGACTCTATTCGTTCGAGAATATCTTTAAGAGTAAAAACACTCCGGATATGTGGAACATGCTTCATGAAAAGACGAACCACACCCTGAGCTGGAGTGAAGAGGTTCTGAAGGCTGCTCTGGACACCTAACCTCTTAGAAGCATTTTTAATGATAGAAACAATGTGATCCTTCAAAGAAATATCATAGGAGAGGGAAATTTCAAGAATATTAAGAATAGAAGAGATCTGAATTGTTTGTTTCCGATGATGTTGCAGTTGCAAGAAAGATTAGGTTGAATACAAAGATAGATTTAGAGACGCGAAAAACTACTATATTTTCTCATTCCATATTAGAAATACAAGAGAAGTCAAAGGTTAGTTGTTTCAAGACATCCCTGCTATCGCCAGCCAGTTGTAAATGTTAGGAACACATTACAAATGAAAAAAATACTTTAATTCAGAGACTAAAATCCAAAATTAATATAGGTCATGAGGTGACAAAAAGGTCATTAAAAAAAATGAGCTTGTGAGTCAACGCTATTGATAGATTCAAAAGATGAAATATTACTGTACCTTTCTCTACAACAATAACACCTATAGAACAGAGAACCAAGAAGTAAAGAGAAGCAAAAGGTGATTAATAATAAAGTGTGAATTTCTTCAGCTATCCTGACAAATAGGAAAAATTAGAAGAACTAAAGTATTCCAAATTTTCCTGTTTAATTTTCATTGATTCAAAAACTTTTGAAAAAAAACAACATTTAGGTTAAAACAATGGACTTGTGGTTAGGTAGTTGAGAGTGGTTCCTCTTTTAGATTGATATAAGAGCACAATTGCTGCAGGAATAAAGTTTCAAAGTTGAATGAGAGAGACAAAACAGTTTTCCAATGGCAGGGTATAAGTTTTGAAAATCATAAGAGGGATACTATCAAGACTACGAGCTTTCATTATATTAACCTCAGTTAGAGAAAGAATCCCATGTTTAGGGGCAAATCAGCTGTGAAGGGATGTAGAGAAAATGGAACAGCACTGTAATCGCTAAAGCGGAATTATAAGAAAGGTCAAGAGTAAAGAATATACTTTTAGCAAAATCTAAGGTAGTTGTTTAGCCGTCTTAATAAATAGCAGGAGGGAAAGAGAAGAATCAAAGTGGGAAGAAGCGAAATAGTTAAAATACGAAGGATCTGAAGGTATAAAATAGGACCTAGAGATAATAAAGGTTTAATAATATAAAACATGGGGCAAAAGGATGATAGTTAAAAATAGATCTTAACTTTATTTCATTCCCAAGATATTCAGGAAATCTAGTAGGGATCTACACTAGCTGGTCAAGGTTGTTATGGATAAAGAATTCTCCAGCTATTTCTTAGGAATTCGAATGAATTGATTAGTGGCATAGTCAACATCGCATCACCAAAAATGATAATTTTAGTAAAAGAAAAAGATTCATGTTGTTGTCCACGTACTCAGAACATCCACCTTTGTCTAAAAGTTAAGTACAGAGACATAAAGATTGACCGAAGTGTTGCTTACTGTCGGAGGGTTCAAACACCCGAGATTGTTTCGATTAAGATTCAGAACAAGTCTAAAGAAAAAGAAGTTACTTTTCTGAAAAATGAAATTAAAATAAAGACAGCATATGTTGCTGAAATTAATGAGAAAGAAAATTGTGCATTAGAGCAAGCCATTTGATTCTTGTCGGTACCAGCCCCAGATAGATAGATAGATAGATAGATAGATAGATAGATAGATAGATAGATAGATAGATAGATAGATAGATAGATAGATAGATAGATAGATAGATAGATAGATAGATAGATAGATAGATAGATAGATAGATAGATAGATAGATAGATAGATAGATAGATAGATAGATAGATAGATAGATAGATAGATAGATATATAGATAGATAGAGAGGTAGGAAGTTAAGTAGAAAGATAAATAGATAGATAGATAGATAGATAGATAGAGATAGATAGATAGATAGATAGATAGATAGATAGATAGATAGATAGATAGATAGATAGATAGATAGATAGATAGATAGATAAAAAGATAGATAGATAGATCAATTTATTTAGACTATTTTAAACTTGAAAAATCTTTCATTTGCAAATATATAATTTCAGTTGAAATATCGATATTGCTTAAGTACATTTAAAGTTCACGCATTTTCTCTCGAAGGGTTGTCACGTGATCCACGCATTAAAACTCATGAGAAAATGTTTATCTCATGTGAAAAATTTAAACGATAGATAATAATAGTAAATATAATAATAAAGATTATAATAATGATAATTATAATAATAATAAAATAACAATAATAATAACAGTAATAATAATAATAATAATAATAATAATAATAATAATAATAATAATAATAATAATAATAATAATAATA
>SEYY01001795.1:30000-35000 GCA_009176605.1 Armadillidium nasatum | reverse complement strand
AATATGGTCTGGGACATTTAAGGAAACATTTGCAAAAAGCTATTTTGGGTAAATGTCAGATATCAACACCATTATACAAGAAATTGGATATATAATATATATATATATATATATATATATATATATATATATATATATATTATATATATATATATATATATATAATATATATATATATATATATATATATATATATATATATATATATATATATATATATATATATATATATATATATATATATATATATATATATATATATATATATATATATATATATATATATAATATATATATATATATATATATATATATTATATAATATATGTTTCTTATGATAGTTATTTTGGTTATTCACTGCCAGAAAATAATAAATGACCTAATAAAAAAAAAATAAAAAAAATAAAAAAATAATAAAATTTTCATCCTGTCACTTGACTAGGCACAGTGCCAGTTATTATTAGTCTTTCCCTTTTGGGCACTGCACTGTTTTGTCATCATTATTAATCTTCTCGTGGTGAGGTTGAGTGATTGAGTCGCGTGATTGAAAGCGCTGGTTCGGTCCCTCATATGGATCGAAGAAATATCCTGGAAAGTTCCCCTCCTGGAATAGGGCAATACCCTTGAAGTGTCAACTTTTATATATATATATATATATATATATATATATATATATATATATAATATATATATATATATATATATATATATATATATATATATATATATATATAATATATATATATATATATATATATATATATATATATATATATATATATATATATATATATATATATATATATATATATATATATATATATATATATATATATATATATATATATATATATATATATATTATTGATGGGGCGTTTGCAACTTACCAATCATGCGTTATTTCGAATTTAGAGTTTTTATATTTGATGTTAATGAATGATCGGGTAATTTATAAATATCAATTTTGAATTGAGAATACGTTCCAGTTAGAGTTGAATGATTTTTGCGGAAATAATGCATTTTATGTATATAGAATACATGTTTTTTATAAATCTTTTATCATGCTGTTAGATATGTCTAAAGAGTTTTTGATGGAGTTTAACATAAAACTTGTTTTCTAAACTTCCTTATTTTGTATCGGTCTTTCTTTCTATAGTTTTTGATGGAGTCTAACATAAAACTTGATTTCTAAACTTCCTCATTTTGTAGCTGTCTTTCATTGTGTAGCCAACATAAGGCTGAAGAGCAGAGAACCAAGAATCATAGAGAAGGTACAGAAAGCTGCTAATTGAACGTTATTTACGAAAGCCATATTATTGATCAGAGATCTGATTAGATAATATGTTTCTAAATCTTACTGTTAATCTTGTTAATTTACCTATTTTCCTATTTCTTTAACTTCCGTTCTTTTTTTTAAAGGTTTCGAATATATCCTTAACAGGAAGATTTGAAAACGTCTTAAATTATCTAATTATATATCTGATGGCAAGTATGATTTTCAAAGGACTCTCTAGCGGCGAATTTCTTTCCCTTCTCTCTAATAACTAGTCCTCTGCTCTTCGGCATTTCAGTGAATTTTTTTTTTACTGTTACAAAAGGTGTATCGAAAGCCTCTACATTGGCTGTGAGTTGAGTTAGGAGACATATATATATATATATATATATATATATATATATATATATATATATATATATATATATATATATATATATATATATATATATATATATATATATAACAAATGAAATTAGTAGTAGATTGGCAAGAACGTCTGAGTCATAATGTTTAAAATTCAGAAGATTAGGTTCCAAAGCAAAGACATGAAAATAAAAAATGTCATTGGCTGAAAATTGAGGGTAGAGACCGTGAAAAGGAATTAACATAATATGGATTACTGGCTGAAAATTGAGGGTAAAGACAGTGAAAGGGAATTAACATAATATGGTTTACTTTCAGAATTCTCAAACCGGCTAAGGATAATAGGTGCCTAAAGTCTAGAGAAGAAAAGGTGGTGATCAACCAACCAAAAATTAGAATGAAGACCACTAATGTTGCAGAAATTGATGAAGAAAGAAGACATTGTAACAGATAAGTTTGTAGTTCCTCAGTGGCACCAGTGTCACTAGCGGAGGTCGTCAACCACAGATTAATAATGAATCAACTACCGGCTACCGGGTGAGAATCAGGAAGGAGTAGATTAAGGGTTATTTTTGGAGCCCGCCACTCATTACTTCAAGACTACGATTGTTTGTTTCACAAATTTGTAAAACGAAAGTGCAATGTGCAATAGAGAGTATGATGAGTGAAAATAAGGAGCGTAGGAGTGATAGTGGTCAAGCCTATTGACACTACAGTTCAGGACGAATCGGAGAAAAAAGAGCAAAAGGGACGAACTACTAAACACCGGAGTGCAACGAGATATTCCCTAACACTCCGTAGTCCCGATGGGGTTCATCTACGTACTTCCTATATATATATATATATATATATATATATATATATATATATATATATATATATATATATATATATATATATATATATATATATATATATATATATATATATATATATATATTAGTGATGGGTCGGATGTCATATTTTCTCATTTGCGGATGCGGATGGATATAGAATTTTCGTCAAGTACGGATGCGGATGTTGAATTTTCGAAAAGTGCGGATGCAGATGCCATGCCATCACTATATATATATATATATATATATATATATATATATATATATATATATATATATATATATATATATATATATATATATATATATATATATATATATATATATATATATATATATATATATATATATATATATATATATATATATATATATATATATATATATATATATATATATTATATATATAATATATATATATATATATATATATATATATATATATATATATATATATATATATATATATATATATATATATATATATATATATATATTCACAACACCCCAGTTGCTTGCTCTCTATAGGGGTGTTGTTCGCCCCTGTATGGAGTATGCGTCACACATCTTGGGTGGTTCCACACACACAGCTCTCCTGGAAAAGGTGGAGTCTAGAGCTTTTCGCCTTATCAATTCTCCTGCTCTCACTAATTCTCTCCAATCTCTTTCTGCCCGTCGAAATGTTGCATCACTCTCTCTACTATCGCTATTACAATGGACACTGCTCTTCTGAACTCTCTCGTCGCATACCTCCTCCATTAAGAAGGGCTCGTGCGACTCGTCTTTCTACACAGTCTCATCCTTTCTCTGTCCAACTCTCTGACCCCAGACTTAACCTCTATGCTCAATCTTACATGTACTCTACTGGTAAAGTCTGGAACACACTTCCTTCATCTATTTTCCCAACTACCTATGACTTAGGCACCTTTAAACGCCGTGTATCAGGTCATGTCGGCCTTTAATTTGACCATGTTTCAGACTTTCCTCCCAACTCTGGTGGAACAATGGTAGGCCTCTGGCCTTTGCCCACCAGAGGAGAAATAAAAAAAAAAATAAAAAAAAAAATAATATATATATATATATATATATATATATATATATATATATATATATATATATATATATATATATATATATATATATATATATATATTATATATATTATATATATATATATATTATATATTTTATTTCATTTTATTTTACCTTCACGTTTCCGACTCTCGTGGGGTGGTGCCCGTCACAATTCGCTCACACCCACACATCCACACTCTATCTCCCCTCCCCCTTCAACAATGCCCTCCATCTCACTCTGTCTTCTTCTACCTTCGTCCACATTCAAACCTCTCCCCCCTCAATATCTCCCTCACTCCATCCATCCACCTCCATCTCGGCCTTCCCCTCCCCCTTCCTCCCTCTACCTCGGATCTCATCATTCTACCCACCATCCTATTCTCAACCATTCTACACATATGCACAAGCCATCTTAATACACCCTCTTCCGCTCTGCCCACTATTCCCCTCTTCCATCCACACATCTTTCAAATTCTTTCGTTTCTGATTCTATCTACCCTCCTTAACAAACATATAGCCCTCAATCCTTTCATCTCAAAAACTTCTAATCTTTTCCTAACCTGAGCATTCATCACCCATGTTTCACACCCATACACTGCAGATGGTAGATACATACTCTCAAACATTCTTACCTTTATTTCCTTTGATATTCTCCCCTTTTTCCATACTTCCCTCAGTCCCCCCCATTACTTTCATTCCCTCCATCACTCTATTCTTTATTTCCCCATCCATTCCCCCTTTTCCCTCCACTAGCATTCCCCGATATTTAAACTCTTCTACCTCCTCAAATTTCTCTCCCCCCACCTCGACACTCCCCATTCCTCCCCTCTTATTGCCCCAATCCCTGCCCCCAATCCTCATCACTTCACTCTTTGTTGAGTTTACCCTTAATCCCTTTGACGCACATTTCCTCACAAACTCTTTAACCAATATTCTCAGCTTCTCCCCAGATTCCGCAACTAACACCACATCATCCGCAAACAACAAGACATTTATCTTTCATTCCACCTCTCCACTTCTCAACCTAATTCCCTTTTCTTCCCTCTCCATCTCCCTAACAACACCATCCATTAACACATTAAGCAACCACGGAAACATAACACTCCCATGCCTCTGTTCAACTCCTACGTTAAACCATTCAGTCAGTTCCCTCCTCAACCTCACTCTCGCTCTACAGTTCTCATAAAATGATTTTATTCCATTCAATAATCTACCTCTCACTCCCTCTCCCTTAGAACCTCAAACAATTTCCTCCTACAAACTCTATCATACGCCTTTTCCAAATCTATAAAGCATACATAACCCACTCTATCTTTCTCGCGCAATTTCTCACCAATCATTCTCAGTGTAAACACCTGATCCACACATCCCCTACCTTCTCTAAAACTTCTCTTGTTCATCCCCCACTCTCTCTCTCTCTCACTCTCTCTCTTGTTAATTCTTTCACTTTC
>SEYY01001795.1:2500-20000 GCA_009176605.1 Armadillidium nasatum | reverse complement strand
ATATATATATATATATATATATATATATATATATATATATATATATATAATAAAAGTTGTAAGGGCCTTTCCCGCTATTAGTGATGTTGATAAATTTTATTAGGCTTCCTTACCCTTTTAATATATAAAAAAAATAACGTGTGCTAGACAAATTCTAATGTGGCTGAATTAAACAGTATAAATTCCTAAATAGATTTATTCACATGAAAAATAAATTACAATATGACAAAAAGTAAGTTTGGTAGACGTGGTTATTTCGAGCGATTCGGAGTTGAGAGTTCTAATTTTAAGATATTATAAATTTACAGTTTTTATAATATGTTACATGAAACGATATTGCCCATCGTTTCTCAGCAATAAGCTAACTGTTACAAAAAAAGAAACCCTCAAAGGTTTTTAAAGTCAGTTTCCCGAATGTTGAACCTTAAATCAATTCAATATTTGAAGGAGTTAAACCACATCTTCAGTAAAGCTGAGACACATTAAGCCATGCCTCCTTCAGAATCCAAGTTAAGTTCCCCTCTTAACAGAAGATATTAAGCATCTCCCAGGACTCTTTCCTTATATATAAGTGCTTCAGCAATAGAGGGCCTTAGCACTGGCTATTATGTAAACGGTTTAAAATCGACCGAATAAAATGGTTTGAACCTACCATTTCAATAAGCCACAAGTCAAGTTTTCAGTTTGACTTAATCCGGAAATTTCTTTTATAAATCTTCTTTGAATAGGTGTTCTGACATTTCTCTTCTTTAATATTAACATAAAAATAAAAATAATTACAAAACATAATGTAAAAATATACTACAATCCTTTTTAATAATGACTAACTAATTAATATCAATACTTTATCTTTAGAAATTAATTATATAAAATATATAAGTTTATATCATATTATATATATTAAATGTTCTTCAATATATAATAACCTAACTTCATATCAATTTTGGATATTTAAAACTATATTATTAAAAAGATATTAGCATATGGCGGCTTCCGGATATGAAAGCCGGCTTGTTCGGAGTTCTACTACGATTTGACTCGGGTATTAAATATAGGTTTGTTGCTTGAATTATTTATTTATACAGTTCCTAGACTAATAACAGGTAAATCTGCAAAACAAAATTAATAACGTAAGATATAAGTATATAATAAAGCACAACAAACAAGAAAAATTATAAAATACAATATAAGGATAATAACATATATATATATATATATATATATATATATATATATATATATATATATATATATATATATATATATATATATATATATATATATATATATATATATATATATATATATATATATATAATGTGGTAAAGGTGTAGATTGTTTCTGACTTTCGATTGTCCCAAAATATCGATAATCGAAAATATCGGAGAAGCCTAACGTAAACAAGAACGTTGCCAGAGGTACTATTACACTAGAGACTAGACATATACACAATTATTATTACATACTTTTCTAGCAGAACCTAATTCGACTTATCATAACCTGAACTACCGAAGATGCCGTAATTTAACCTAAATAATAATAAAAATTTTAATGTACTTATAGTTTATAACATAACCTAAATTTAAAGTATCTGAACTGAAAAGAACAAATTACACTTATATCTTATATTCGTTAGGTATAAAGTATCGATTAAAATAAAATATCGACATAAAAAAATATCGATATAAAAATATCGAAGGTCAGAAACAATCTACACCTAAGCCTATATATATATATATATATATATATATATATATTATATATATATATATATATATATATATATATATATATATATATATATATATATATATATATATATATATATATATATATATATATATATATATAATTATTGTTCTTAGTAGAGTCTAGAATGGAGGAAAAATTGGAATATTGACAACCTTTTGAAATGGAATGCTCCAGAGGTACTTCAGAAATACTACGAAATAGGGTTTCCTGGATATGCAAAGGATGGATCTCCAGGTTTGTAGGTTTTTAAATTCTTAGTATTTAATTCTTAATTCATTAATTAAGAGTATGTTTCGCTCCTGAAACTAATACTATTACAATCAAATCAAAGTTCGACATGTCCCTACACTGCGTTTGAAAGTGTGCAATCAATATATATATATATATATATATATATATATATATATATATATATATATATATATATATATATATATATATATATATATATATATATATATATATATATATATATATATATATATATATATATATATATATATATATATATATATTCAATAGTATTTATTTTATTACATTTCAGTGTTAATTATTCCTTACGGAAACGCCGATACACGAGGGGTGTTTCACAGTTGTTCTAAAAGAGATTTTATAAGTTTTAATCTTCAGTTCCTGGAAAGAACGATGGTGATGATACGTGAAAAAGTTGACCGTCCAGAAGGTCCAGTGACGAGAGCTATATTTATATTTGATATGGATAATTTTTCGTTCAGAGAATTTACTTGGAAGCCATGTAAGAAGGTTTAGGTAGTTACATATAATTAGGTTTATCGGTGTAAATAATATTAAAAAAATAAATGTATGCGTATTATAAAACACAAACTAGAAATAGAAGAATGAGCCTTTAGTTACTTATACATGAGGAGCATATTTGTATGTTTCCAGTTTGTGGGTTCTAGTACTTGTCTCTTATATACTGTTCCAATGTTTCTCTTTGTTGTTGATGTGCTTTGTAATATGTTTGTGTGACAACTTCCTTTTCCTATTAAAAAATTACTTCTACTATTGACACTTGCTGTCCTTCTAGTTGCTCTTATAAATGTGAGGATATTATTTATAATAAAATTTGAAAATAATTTATTCTCCTTTTCGAAATACTGTGGGAACCCATTTATTCTGATTTATTAAAATTATCACTTAAATTTTTTTGGTGATATTTTCATTAGTAACTGGAGTCATTTTCTTCTCATGAAAATGGTTCTATTTTTTCTCTCTCTCAATGGACACTTGTATGCATTTGCTTTAAAAGATTGTGAATTCATTATAATCTTTATGACCCCTTAACTCTTCATTTTTACACTTAATTTCATGTGAATGGTTAATTCTCAACAACCTCTTTAATTATATTAATTTTCTATGAAATTTTTATTTAATTTTCATGGAATTTTTCACTATAAATAATTTTGTCTTTTTTTTCTTTTAATAACAAATTATCATTTAATTTTTATAGGTTTGGATTCAGTTTTAGAACTTGTTCAAATGTACGAAGCAAACTATCCTGAAATTTTGAAATACATGTTCATTATTAATGGTATATATATATATATATATATATATATATATATATATATATATATATATATATATATATATATATATATATATATATATATATATATATATATATATATATATATATATATATATATATATATATATATATATATATATATATATATATATATATATATATATATATATATATATATATATATATATATATATATATATATATATATATATTGAAAAGTATGTGCTGACAATCCCAACAAAAATGGACTGCCACCAATGAAAAGTTATTTAAATCCCACTGCCGTCACCAATGAAAAATATGTGTTGACAGTCCCACCGCTGCCACCAATTTAAACTTTGATTCACCGATGCACCAATTTAATTAAAGGAGTTAAAATTCCAGCGATGAATGGACTGACACCAGTTTAAGGTTTTCAACGTTGTAAAACCAATTTAAAGCTCAACCTTTCTAAAAATTAAAGTGGCAAAGGGCAGAGAAGGAAATAAATAATTATATAATATATTTACAAAATATACAGTGGTAGCATAGCTTATATAAACCGGCCTCTTCAAAAGTATTTACGATGAGTTCACAACAAGCCTTAAGACAGGAATCTGTTAGGGAACAAAAAAGACGACCATTCATATGAATCGTCAAAAAAAAAAAAAAAAAAAAAAAAAAAAAAGGGGTGTAAACCTTTAACAAGCGTTTACAAGTTCTGTCTTATAATAAGCAACAAGAACTTTTGGGTCGTAAACCTTTGATAAGAATTTACACATCTATCTTATATAAACAATAGATGTTAAGACCAAACTTTACTCTATAATAAGCAGTAAAAGCTGATGATTTCTCACATTATGGTCGAGAAATATTTCCCATCTTAAGAATGGGATTTCAAAGGTCTCCCAAATGGTGAAAACGATGGTCTATATATTCACTTCCAGAACTTCCGCCAGATAAGAATAAAGTACAATTTAAATAACAATACATGTTTCCGATTATGTAATAAAATAATTCAAAGTACAACTAAAGTAAACACATTACAGCCATTTTCTAAAAATATGGAATAACTAAAATGAAAATATGATATTTTAAATGATAAAATAAAAAAGAAATTTATAATACAATAAAAATATAATCTAACAAAATAAAAGATATTTCATTGAGACACTTAAGCTAAATAGTCAATTTAAAACTGAATAAAGCAATAATAAAGTGAAGAAAAACATCGTACGTCAGTCATTTAAATTGTCGTAAAAAATCATAAAAAGAACAAACATTGAAATATATCACATAAAAATTAAAATAAACGACATCTATTATAAATTAATAAATAAATATAAATCACATAATTTGATATAATAATAATAATAATTATAAACTACTAAATAACTAAAATATAAAAATAGTCGAATAACGGTAAATTACGATAAAAAGAATGGCAACAAATACTATGAAACCCGTTACTAATTAGTAAATATTACAAATCAAATAAATAAAATTAAAAAGAACATATAACATAAAGGATATAAATATAAATTAATAATATAAAATAAATAAATCATTTAATAAAATAACTTCAATAAAAAGAATAGATAATCTTAAATAATATATAATAAGAATATACTTGATACATTCAGGAATTTGGAACAAACTTACGCGCAAATCCTAATTCTTCTCTCTTTCTCTTTCTCTTTTTAGTTTTTATAAAATTATTAATAAATAAAATAATAATATATATATATATATATATATATATATATATATATATATATATATATATATATATATATATATATATATATATATATATATATATATATATATATATATATATATATATATATATATATACACTATATTTGAATATGCATAGTACTGGTAATTATTTTTATTCATTTATTACAAATTTTTATTGTAACATTTTTCAGCTCCCAAAATATTTAGCGCAGCATTTGCCATAGTCAAGACTTTCATGAGTGAAAATACAATAAGAAAAGTAAAAATATTTGGGACCAGAGGTTGGCGAGAAGTAATATTAAATGAAGTTTCCCCAGATCAGCTTCCAGCTCACTGGGGAGGTACAATGACAGATCCAGATGGGGATCCTAGATGCCCTTCTAAGGTAATTATTATAAACTTATATTTTTCCCTTAGGATATTATCCGTTTTTATGGAACTAGATTTTTGCAATGTTAGTATTTAATTTTAACGTAGTATATATATATATATATATATATATATATATATATATATATATATATATATATATATATATATATATATATATATATATATATATATATATATATATTTTTATGTCTCCTCCGGTGGGCAAAGGCCAGAGGCCTACCAAATTCCACCGGAGTTGGGAAAGATCTATTATCATGGTCGATGGTGGCCGACGTGTCCAGACACACGGCGTTTGAAAGTATGCAAGTCAAAGGAAGTTGGGAAAACAGATGAAGGGAAGTGTGTTCCAGACTTTACCAGTAGAGTATATGTAAGACTGAGCATAGCGGTTAAGTCTGGGGTCGGAGAGTTGGACAGAGAAAGGATGAGAATGTGTAGAAAGGCGTGTCGCACGAGCTCTTCTCAATGGAGGAGGTATGCAACGAGAGAGAGTTCAGAAGAGCAGTGTCCGTTGTAATAGCGATAGTAAAGAGAGAGTGACGCAACAATTCGACGGGCAGAAAGAGATTGAAGAGAGTTAGTAAGAGCAGGAGAGTTGATGAGACGAAATGCCCTTGACTCCACCTTCTCTAAGAGAGCTGTATGTGTGGAACCACCCCAGATGTGCGAAGCATACTCCATACAGGGACGAACAACACCCCTATACAGAGCAAGCAACTGGGGTGGCGTGAAGTAATTCTGAAGGCGCCTCAGAACACCCAACCTCTTAGAAGCTTGTTTAGAAAGAGAAGTAATGTGATCTTTCCAAGAAAGATCACGAGAAAAAGAAACGCCAAGAATATTAAGGACAGATGAAGGCTTGAGTTGTGTGTTTTCGAAGAAGATATCATAGTTGTGTGGAAGATTGTGTCGAGTGGAGAGATGGAGGAACTGAGTTTTTGAGGCATTGAAAACAACCATGTTTTCTCTGCCCCAATTTGAAATACGGGAAAGATCAGAGGTTAGTTGCTCCAAGGCTACCCTTCTCGAGTCTATCAACTGCTGTTGGGTGGGACGTTTTTCAAAATGGAAGGAATAATGAAGGGTGGAGTCATCAGCATAGGAGTGGATAGGAGATGAGGTGATGGAGAGAAGGTCATTAATGAAGAGTAGAAAAAGTGTTGGTGATAGTACAGAACCCTGAGGAAAACCACTGTTAATAGATTTAAAGGATGAACGGTGACCGTCTACAACAGTTGCTATAGAACGACCGGAAAGGAAATTAGCGAGAAGATCACAGAGAGAAGGATAGATACCGAAAGAGGGAAGTTTAGAAATCAAAGCTTTGTGCCAGACTCTATCGAAGGCATTCGATATGTCCAGCGCGACAACAAAAGATTCACCGAAATGCCGAATAGCGGAGGACCAAGATTCAGAGAGAAGGGAAAGAAGATCACCTGTAGAGCGTTTCTTACGAAAGCCATACTGGCGATCAGAGATAAGATTAGAAGAATTGAGATGCTTCCAAATCTTCCTGTTAAGGATAGATTCGAAAACTTTAGAGAGAACGGAGGTCAAAGAAATAGGACGGTAGTTGGAGGGTTGAGAGGGGTCCCCCTTCTTCGGCACAGGTTGAATGAGCGCACGTTTCCAGCAAGAAGGAAAGGTTGAAGTAGATAGACAAAGACGAAATAGTTTACCGAGGCAGGGTGCAAGCTCGGAAGCGCAAGTTTTGAGAACCACAGGAGGAATACCATCAGGACCGTACGCCTTCTTAGTATTAAGCTCAGAGAGAGCAGAAATGACATCTTTAGAAGAAATTCTAATTTTAGGCATAATTGAGTTAGAGGGGGTTGAAGGAGGAGGAATAGCTCCGGAATCGTCTAAGGTTGAATTAGAGGCAAAAGTTTGAGCAAAGAGTTCAGCTTTAGAAGAAGGTAAAACAGCAATTGTGCCGTCGGAAGATATTAAAGGAGGGAAAGAGGAAGAAGCAAAGTTAGAGTTGACATTTTTTGCAAAATGCCAGAAAGAACGTGAAGAAGAGGAACCAGAAAGATTATTGCATTTTCTACGGAGAAAGGAGTTTTTAGTGTTACGAAGGATAGATTTTGCACGATTCCGGGATGAAATATAAGTAGCGTGAGTTTCTGGAGTTTGAAGACGACTGTAATCCCTGAAGGCAGCATCCCTGCGGCGAATAGCACGAGAACAAGCAGAGTTAAACCAAGGTTTGTTAGGTTTAGTAGAAGGGAAAGAATATGGAATGTATGCCTCCATGCCAGAGAGAATCACCTCGGTAATGCGTTCTGCACACTCCGAGGGACCCCTCCCACGGAAGCAATAATCATTCCACGGGAAATCAAAGAAGTACGACCTCAAGTCCGACCAGCTTGCGTCACCGAAGTGCCACAAGCGTTTCCTTTCCGTAGAAGGGGGTCTTTCCTGCGGAAGACTTGAAGAGATAGAAGAGGATACAGAGATAAGAAGATGATCGGAGGAACCCAGAGGAGGAAAGAGTTTAAAAGTATAAGGAGAAGGATTAGAAGTTAGGAAAAGGTCTGGAATGTTGAGTTCATCTCCAAGACGATCAGGGATACGAGTAGGGAGCTGCACCAACTGCTCAAGGTCGTTTTGGATAGCGAAAAGGAAGGCACGTTCACCAGCTGTATCATGAGAACTAGAAGAAAGCCATTGGCGGTGGTGAACATTGAAATCACCAAATATGATGATTTCAGAGAAAGGAGAAGAAGAGAGAATGTGTTCTATTTTGGAGTTTAAATAGTCGAAGAATTGGACTATTTATATATCAGGGGTGACTCGTGTACAATTTGTATAAGTGGTTTCATCTGCCATTTCATTCACACACACAATTATATATATATATATATATATATATATATATATATATATATATATATATATATATATATATATATATATATATATATATATATATATATATATATATATATATATATATATATATATATATATATATATATATATATATATATATATATATATATATATATATATATATATATATATATATATATATATATATATATATATATATATATATATATATATATATATATATATATATATTCATAAAGATTGGTTGTGGAGGAAAAATACCAATAAGTTACTATAATAATTCGAATGATGCAAAGGTTGACGACAATCTGACAACTATTGTTCTTTCAAAAGCTGGGAAAAAAGTGATTGATACAGAAGTTTTAAAACCTAATACAGAATTAAGGTATGCATTAATGATTGGTATAGTGTAGGTCTTATTTTGTAGGAGTTCGTTAAAGAGCTCTAGTTTAAATATCTACAGCAGTATATATATATATATATATATATATATATATATATATATATATATATATATATATATATATATATATATATATATATATATATATATATATATATATATATATATATATATATATTCAGGGTGATTCAAAATTTTGGTAAAAATTTTTGGTAACTGATAAGACATGCAAAAATAAAGGTAAAAGTTCCTATAAAGGTATGACGTAATGTGCTTAGTTTTTCGTCTGGCTGTCTGTATGTGTTTGTTACTAAATATTTTGTATCTACGAAACCAAGTAAGTTACAAACTCTAAATTTGGGATTGTTGACCAAAATAACCAACTACCGTATAAATGCACTGTCTGTTTGTATTACGCATTACTTTGTAACTCATTGACTGTGTGTGTCTCTTACGTGTTTATTTCGTTATTGAATATGGAACGTAATTACCACGTGTATTCATACTCTGAACTAGCTGACATGCATTTAATGTATGGGATGGGACGCTGCAATAGTTCTGCAGCAAGACGTTTGTACCAAGAGAAATATCCCAACCGAATTTGTCCAAGAACAAGGTTTTTTGCCACTATTCATCAACGCCTGTCTGAAACAGGTTATTTGCAGTCCAAAGAGCACACTAATGCAGGCAGACACCGATCTACTAGGACTGTTGATTTAGAAGAATTAGTTCTTAATGAAATATCTGAGCATCCTGAAAAGAGCACGCGAGAATTGTCACTACAGTTTAATTCGAACCAATGTAGTATTTGGAGGTTACTGCACGAGCAACAGTTACACCCGTACCACGTCCAACAGGTGCATACTCTATTGCCACGTGACTATGCTCCTCGTGTTGTTATTTGTCAAAGATTTTTGGACAAATGTATTGACCCAAACTTAATATCGAAGGTTTTATTTACCGATGAGGCTCACTTTACAAGAACAGCTATCGTTAATGTTCATAACGAACAAATTTTGACAGACGAGAATCCTCATGCCATCAAATGGAATCGTTCACAGCATCAGTTTTCAGTAAACATTTGGGCAAGAATTTTAAATGATCATCTACTTATGTTCAAGCTTCCTCCCAGGCTTAATGGCATAATCTACTTAAACTTTTTGAAACATGAGCTCCGTACCTTGCTTGATGATGTACCTCTTCAGTTGCGCCACAACATGTGGTTTATGCATGATGGGGCTCCTGCACACTTTAGTGCTGCAGTTCGTGAACACCTGAATGACACCTTTCCCAATCAATGGATAGGTCGAAGTGGATCAGTTCCGTGGCCAGCAAGGTCACCAGACCTAAATCCTTTGGATTATTACCTTTGGGGACATTTAAAGACCTTAGTATACTCTTCTCCAATTGACACCGTTGAAGACCTACGATTAAGAGTTATGAACGGAATTGAAACGATCAAACAGATTCCTGGAATACTTGAACGGGTCCGACAATCGATGAGAAGACGCCTGGACTCGTGCATTGGGAACAACAGAGGTCATTTTTAGCATCATCTTTAGTCTCTTGATATCATTTGTAGGTGCTTTAGATCCAGTATGTTTATGTTGTACAAATTTAAAATTATCATACAATAATAATATTTATTTACACCTGCTATTCTGAATGAGTTATTCGTACCTCAAATACTTTTAACGGCCGCCATTTTTAAATTTAGAGTTTGTAACTTACTTGCTTTCGTAGATACAAAATATTTAGTAACAAACACATACAGACAGCTAGACGGAAAACTAAAGAACTTTTACCTTTATTTTTGCCTGTCTTATCAGTTACCAAAAAGTTTAACCATAATTTTGAATCACCCTGTATATCTTTCCAGGTGGAAGTTTCTTTCCGAAGATTATGACGTTGCATTTCGGGTTACCTTAGACACTCCATCAGGAGATCAAGAAATAATTGTTCCTTATCAAAGAGTAAATTCCCATTTGTTCCCTGAAGAAGGATCTGTTTTATGTTCTACTCCAGGAACATGTAAGTATAGTTTAATTCCCTCCTTACAAAGGCCTCAAACCCAAGACCGTAATGTGAAAATTTTCATTTTTATTAAAATGATGTTGGTCATATTTCTTGACTCACATGATTTTGTGTTAATCTCATTTGTTTGTTGTGAAAAGTGACAACTAGCATTTTTGAGGTGAATAAAAACATTAGACATCGAGTTCTCATTAAATTCTGTGCAAGTAATTCGGTGAGTGTTTGATGATCAATCTTCATACACTGTATCGGGATATGAGAAGTTCAAAACAGATGGAACATCTGTTGAATATCACGCCAGTACAAGATGACTCTACATCAGCACAAATTTTGCAGTTTACTTGTAATGAAGGATATTTAACAGTTCACTACATTTATGAGAAATTAAATTATGAATGGTTATGCATTCTGTTTGAAGAAATGAGCGTACTCGGCATTGCGTCAGATTTTCACCAAGATACCTACAATAATAATAAGCAACATATTCGTCAAAAGGAAATATTCCATTCTCACTATGACTCGAAAAGGCTTGACAAACGAAGAGTAATATCAAAAGTATGTTAATCTTATTCAATGAAGATTTAAAGATTTAAGATTTTAAGATATTTTATATCAATGAAATTATGCACAAAGAATTTATTCCAGCAGGGCAAAATGTCAGTACTCAATCTAATATAAAGTTGTGTCGATTGAGTGAGGTTGAGAAAAGGTTCCACCCTGAACTCTGACTGAACGGTTACTAGTTGCTTTAACATGACAATGCACAGGATGGCTTGTCCCTAACACAGGATTTGCCAAAGAAGCAACATCTGTTATTGTCGTCTATTATTATTATTTGCATGATTTGATTCCCCTGGAGTTTTATTCTTTTCAAAAATGAAAACTTAACACAAAGTGTGTCGTTTCAATTCGCCTGAGGATATCAAGAAAGGTTATAGATGATTCTGAATGTCAAAGGTCATAAAGACTTCCAGGGAGAGTTCCAGTCACGGAGGATTCTTTGCAGATCGTTGTATTGATGTGCGAGGGAGTTACTTCGAGGTGTGATGGAAAATATGATGAATTAAATTTTTTATAGCCTTAATTAATTTCAAAACATTTGGATACAATCTATATATATATATATATATATATATATATATATATATATATATATATATATATATATATATATATATATATATATATATATATATATATATATATATATATATATATATATATATATATATATATATATATATATATATATATATATATATATATATATATATATATATATATATATATATATATATATATATATATATATATATATATATATATATATATATATATATATATATATATATATATATATATATATATATATATATATATATATATATATATATATATATATATATATATATATATATATATATATATATATATATATATATATATATATATATATATATATATATAATATATATATATATATATATATATATATATATATATATATATATATATATATATATATATATATATATTATATATATATATATATTATATATATATATATATTATATATATATATATTATATTTATTATATATATACATATATATATATATATATATATATATATATATATATATATATATATATATATATATATATATATATATATATATATATATATATATATATATATATATATATATATATATATATATATATATATATATATATATATATATATATATATATATATATATATATATTGTATTTACAGATAACATCTTGTTTGACAATAGTTATAGTTACCTGAGATCGAAAAAATTGCATTACAGTATAGAACTTATAGATCCAAGTTAAGAGAAAAGGAAAAATATTTTTAAAACAAATGGACAACTTAATCATTCCACATAAAGTTATTATTAAATTTTTTTGAAATATTTTATATTGGCATTTTATAAATAAAACAAAAAAGGAAATTGATTTTATTCTCCTAAATATCAAAGATTATTTGAAAAGTCTGCTGCAATTAACACTGATTTTAACAATGGGAAGTTTTTTTTAAGTAGGATTGTTATGGAATTCAAACACAATATTTTTACGTTAAAATGTCAGAAATAATGGAATTATTTAGTAAAATTTTTTAATTAAAGTATGTGTTGTATCCTGTCAAATTTTGTCAATTATCGTCCAAGTGGTTTCAAAATAATAAATGCTCTTATTTACAAATAAATATTTAATCAAAATGAGAAAATTCGGTTTGTGAGAAGGAAGCTGTGTCCTCGCAAAAGAGAAAAAAACTTTTATGAAACACACACACACACACACTATATATATATATATATATATATATATATATATATATATATATATATATATATATATATATATATATATATATATATATATATATATATATATATATATATATATATATATATATATATATATATATATATATATATATATATATAATATTTTCGTTGTATATCGAAAAAAGTATTTATATACTGATATGTTCTGGGCATTTAAGGGATCCCAACAAAAGACGTGGTAGACTTATGAGAATTCACGTACATAATTAAGTTTAGTCATGGGCACGATGTACGAGTCAACTTGCTATAATTCTTCTTGAAAGTAGTAGAATTTTGTTTCAGAAGTAAGAAAAAATTCGTAGAAATCAGAAAAGAATCAGGAAAATACTTTTAACAATTTTTTAAAGACTTCCATTCTATATTCTACAAGAATGCTTGGTCATTTTTATTTTTTTTAGAGAAAATGTGATGGCAGTTCACTTTCCTTGTGTTGAAAAGCATTTCAAAGTATTTTCATACCTTCAGACTTCTTTCAGAAATACTAAGCTGCAGTATATTTTTTTTTTTTCATATGTACAGACCACGAAATTCGAGAAACCTTCTCCAGTGACAAAAAAAAAGCGATGGGTTATATTTTTTATATAACAGTGCATATGCATGATCCTACCAGTATATAGAGAAGTGGTATTTCTTTTCAGTACCAAATATTCAAAATGCTTCCGCTGACATTACTTCCTCTCTTTGTCCAGCATTTGATTCAAATAAGTATTTTTAAGTTTGCTGCTCAACTGTTTTACCAAATCCCTTTTCTTATATAATTGAAAGGTTATCTCAGGAAAGCTATTCTGAGTACTCCATTTGACTAGAACTCTGCCAATGATGGAATCAACATTCCTGAGAAGTCAAATATTCCGCATACTTTGCTCGATTATCAGCTGACTGTATATATACAGCTGATGCCTTTGCATTTAGATATTAAGCTTAGTTAACGATAGTTAATTGGAAAATTTTTTAAGACTTTCGTTTTATTCAAGACAATAGAAATCCTTTTACAAAGGGAGGGAAGACAAATGTTGTCTATAACCTCATCATCAACCGACTAACCTTACTTTTGTTATAATTGTAGTTCGATTGTGATTGAGCTAAATATTGGAAGACAGTTTCATATCATATCATACTAATTAAATTATTAAAATATCTCATAATACGTCTTCTCACCTTAGAACGTGAGGTGTTGAACGAAGATCTATTTTACTTCTTTATCTTCCTAATCAGCATCAGACTGAATTATATGTTTATCATTCCCCTTTTCCCTCCACTAGCATTTCCAGATATTTAAACTCTTCTACCTCCTAAAATTTCTCTCCCCCCACCTCGACATCCCCCCATTCCTTCTCTCTTATTGCCTTATCCCTGACCCCAATCATCATCACTTTACTCTTTGTTGAGTTTACCCTTAATCCCTTCGACGCACATTCCTCACAAACTCCTTCACCAACATTCTCAGCTTCTCTCCAGATTCCGCAACTAACACCGCATCATCCGGAAACATCAAGACATTTACCTCCCATTCTCCTTCTCCACTTCTCAACCTAATACCCTTCCCTTCCCTCTCCATCCCCATAATAACAACATCCATTAACACATTAAACAACCACGGAGACATAGCACACCCCTGCCCCATGTCCAACTCCCACGTTAAACCATTCAGTCAGTTCCCTCCTCACCCTCACTCTCGCTCTACAGTTCTCATAAAATAATTTAATTCTATTCAATAAATTACCTCTCACTCCCCCCTCCCTTAGAACCTCATACAATTTCTTACTACAAACTCTATCATACTCCTTTTCCAAATCCATAAAGCATACATACCCCACTCTATCTTTCTCACGCAATTTCTCACCAATCATTCTCAGTGTAAACACCTGATCCACACATTCCCTACCTTCTCTAAAACCTCCCTGTTCCTCCCCTCTACTCTCTCTCTCTCTCTCTCTCTCTCTCTCTCTCTCTCTCTCTCTCTCTCTCTCTCTCTCTCTCTCTCTCTCTCTTGTCAATTCTTTCACTTTCGATACTAAAGCTCTCCCATAAATTTTCCTTACTACACTCAACAAACTTATTCCCCTATAATTCTTACACACCATCTTATCCCCCTTCCTTTTATATATCGGTACTATACAAGTCGGTTTCAGTTTTTAAAAAGGCTGATGAACACCTTTATTAAATTACAATACCCAATGCACATAATCAATAAATCATTTAGAAAAGCAAAAACTAAATTCTATTCCATAAAAATAAATGAACCCACAATAGTAAAAAACTTTTTACCCATACCACACATAAACATAAAACAATTAAAAAAAGTAATTCCAAAAAACATACCCTTAGTCCCATCCAACAATATTATTTTAAAAAAAGTATTTAAACCCCCAAAAGCCCCTAATACAAACCCCCCCTGCATCTACAGCATACCTTGTTCGGGTTGTAATCTGAAATATATAGGGGAAACCACTGACTACAATAGAAGATTATACCAGCATAAATATGACCTACAAACAGACAACCAAAACTCAGCCCTCACCATACATAGACAAGAAAATAACCATATTATTAATCTAAAGGATAGTTGTACCATTAAACATATAAACAACTATAATAAAAGAAAAATAACCGAAGCCTTCTGTATCAAAAATCTACCTAACTATAATCAAAGTGAAGGTGACTACAAGATCGATCAGTTGCAAAATTCTATCATGTTCCGCTCTCCATTCTTTAACAAGTTATACAACAACCAACTACCATCATGAGAACCTGGAATTACGAAAGGAAGATTGTCGCATCAGTGATACCTGAAAGAGGCTCTGAAAAGGAGCGAAAGCTTGTTTCCTAATTTTGTGTATATTTTGCATAAATTGCATGAATTGGTGTTTGTAAATAAAGTGTAATATCTCAATCTGCATTGGTCAACCTATGGGTTAATAAATAATATATATATATATATATATATATATATATATATATATATATATATATATATATATATATATATATATATATATATATATATATATATATATATATATATATATATATATATAAAATGTGTGTACGCAAATTAGAAATAAGACTACAAAAATCAGAAATAAAAAATAAAATAATAAAATAATAATAATAATAATAATAATAATAATAATAATAATAATAATAATAATAATAATAATAGTGACAAAAACAGATAAGAAAAAATGCGGTTACAAGATATTGATGTCCCTCATGAAGAAGGGTTGAAAATACATTGCAAGATGAACTTCAACGAAGAGCAGTTGAAAATCCTGAAAGAGGTATATATATATATATATATATATATATATATATATATATATATATATATATATATATATATATATATATATATATATATATATATATATATATATTGTTTCTAATATTTAATTTACTGGGAGTGGGGCATATAAGGCCATAAGTTTAATATTATTAAATATACCTAACCTAATCTAATACAGGTACGGTCCTCACCCTGCCAGTGTGACTAGCACGTACTTCCATCTAGCCTCTAAATTCATCCTCCTAGCATTCTCTATATTCTTTTTACTTGGAACAATGGTTTTCAAAGCTGGTTCTTGAGTAATTATAAACAACAGTTATTTTGTTTGCCTAAATAAAAAAAATAGAAGACTTAGTTGACAGGTATTCTAATTTCTTTTCTCTAAGATATCTGAGCCCCCCCATCCGCCGACCCCAATATCCCTCCCTTTCCCCTCAAAACCCCCTGGCATTAGGCAGAAAAACTTTTTAGAGTTTCTTAGTTTCGTGAAAATCTATTTTGGTGTAATCATATGGTGCTAGTTTATTTTTTTATGTTATCTATATTAAACTGATAAGATTCTTCTTTACGTTTTATATATATATATATATATATATATATATATATATATATATATATATATATATATATATATATATATATATATATATATATATATATATATATATATATATCGACTCCCACGAAGGGCCTTCTTCACGATATCAGTGAGACGAGGATCTCTGATATTTGTCCTCTAAACTCTTTCTCACGGAGTTCTGCAGAAGATTACACTTCTCAGAGCATTGGTTTTCAACTTATTCCTTCAGTCTTATATTCAGAGGTAAGGTTCTCACCTTGCCACTAGAGATAGCATCTCTTTCTCTTAAAACCTTCTATATTCTTTTTCTCGGTCTCTTATTTCAAAGCTTCCAATTTGAGTAATTCTAAGCAATGAAGATGAAGAGACGGATTTGCTAATCCACAAAATCGCCCTAACTCTTCTCAAATATCTAATGTTATTGACTAAAAACTACTTTTTCTTTATTCTTTATCCATTCTGTTCTTATTTTCCTTTTTCCCTTAATTTTAGTATAAGACCCACTCTTGTCAACATCGCATATATATATATATATATATATATAT
>SEYY01001794.1:130000-135000 GCA_009176605.1 Armadillidium nasatum | reverse complement strand
AATCCACTTCGGATCAAAGTACCTTGCCAACCATTCTGTCCTCATTCATATTCCATATACGTAAAAACCATTTTAGCACACCTTCCTCCACTCTATCTACTACACCCCTCTTCCATCTTCACATCTCCCTTATTCTTTCATTTCTAATCTTATCAATCCTTCTCAATTTATATATCGCTCTCAAACCTTTCATCTCAAAGACATTCAAACTTTTCCTCGCCCGAGCATTTATCATCTATGTTTCACACCCATACATTACAGAAGGTAAACATATACATTCAAGAATTCTTATATTTATTTCTTTCGAAATTTTTCCTTTCTTCCATACTTCTCTTAGGCCCCCCAACACTTTCATTCCCTCTACCACTCTATTCTTTATTTCTTTTTCTTTCCCACCCTTACCTTCCACCAACATTCCTAGATATTTGAATTCATCCACCTCCTCAAGTTTTCTTTCCCCCCATTTCAACTCACCCCCCCTCCATTCGTTAAAAATATGCATACTTCTGAAAACCATATTGTCATTTCGTTAATTCGGTGATACTTTTTAACCCTCAAGATATTATTTTGAAACATAGAGGAATAAATATATAGAGAAAAAAAAGGGGATAAAGTTGATGAAGTTAGAGCTCATCTGGATCTCCGCTCTTAGTCTTAGAGTAGTTAGAAGTGGATATTTGTTGTTTTTTTTTTTACATATCACCACCTCTGATGTGCAGAGACCTATTCAAGAAGGGGGTGCTAGATTAGTATAATGTTTCGCTTCCTCGTCAAACCTCCGCCTTGAAGACTTTTCTGGATGATCAGTCAAGAACTATATATTTCATGGAAGAGTCTCTATTTTATATATATATATATATATATATATATATATATATATATATATATATATATATATATATATTATATATATATATATATATATATATATATATATATATATATATATATATATATATAATACGCAAGGTATCCCTCCTTAGGAATCATGTACGAATACTTGTTGAACTCTGAATGCAAAGTAACATCTTACCTCTAAAATGATTATTTTTCTCTAAACAAGGGTAGTCTGATAATAACAATAACAATAACTCTTTTGTTTACTCATCTCTGGAGAAGTAAGAATCAGAGATTTGCGAGTCAACGGCGTAATAAAAGGGAACGTGCGAGTAAAATTCTTTTTATATAAAAAGGATTCGGCAACGATGGTAAAGGTGAAGGGAACTGAAAAACTGATGAAGAGAGAAAAAAGAAAAATATTTGGCTTCAAAAATACAAACTTTTAATCACAGTAATGGATGTACTCGGGACTTTGTGTGTGTGTTTGTGTGTGTAAATGTGTGTGTGTGTTTATGTGTGAAAAGGTTCACAAGGGCGCTTTCAAAAGGAATTCAATCTCATTTTAGTTGACTTAAATTAGAATAATTGCATATATTTTTAATTAAAAATATGTCAGGAGAAAAATGTTTTATAAGAAATGTTAAATAAAATATATATATATATATATATATATATATATATATATATATATATATATATATATATATATATATATATATATATATATATATAATATATATATAATAATATATATATATATATATATATATATAATATATATATATATATATATATATATCAGAGGTGGGCGCGCAAATTTTAAAATTTAGAGCGCAAACTCAAAAGCGCAAATTTTAAAAACTTTGTCCGCAAATGCAAAAGCGCACATTTTTTCAAAAATTTAGTCCGCAAATGCAAAAGCGTACATGTCCGCAAATAAAAAAAAAATTTTAAAGCGCAAATTTTGGACAAAAAAAAGATGTAAAGATGAATTATTTTTAAATTTTATTTGATAAATGCAAATATATAACAAAAAATGAGAAAGAATTTATTATTATTTATTCAGCCATCTATGATCTCTTCCTCCTCGTAGCTCTCCTCTTGCATTCTGAAAAGGGTCATATTCCCTTTCATGAAAATAAATTTTTCAAAATTGCTGAATGCAATGGCTGCCCTCTTTGGTCTTAGAATGTCAGAGCCTTGACTAAACAACCTCTCCACGGCCGCTGAGCTGGGTAATGGGGTATTATACTTCATAAACAAGTCCACCCAGACCTCTTGGTATTCACACGGAAAAAGGTTCTTAGTGAGAGGGGTATTGTGGTGAACATTTACTGCATCCCAGCTATCCAAGGTTTGCCGCAACTTCTCCTCCAGAGGTGTCTGCTGGATATATGGGGCCTACAGTTTCTGAAAAATTTAGAAATGGTATCAAGAACTCAAATCTTTTTAAGTTTCATTTGAACATTATGTCAGTGTATTATGAATATATATATATATATATATATATAATATATATATATATATATAATATATATATATATATATATATATATATATATATATATATATATATATATATATATATATATATATATATATATATATATATATATATATATATATATATATATATATATATATATATATATATATATATATATATATATATATATATATATATATATATATATATATATATATATATATATATATATATATATATATATATATATATATATATATATATATATATATATATATATATATATATATATATATATATATATATATATATATATATTATCATCATCATCATCATCATCATCATCATCATCATCATCATCATCATCACCGTCCAAACCGATAGGCTGGCGCCTGTCGGGTGCTACTCCAAAATCTTTCCACGCATTTCTGTCCTCAAACATTCGGTTGTCTTCCACCTCTTCCAGTGTCTTGTTCCTTCGTTGTATGGCTTCTTCTATCGCCTCCATCCATCTCTTCCTTGGTCTTCCCGCCGGTCTCCTTCCTTCTGGTCTCCATTCCAGCATCTCTCTCAGTCTCTCTCCCTCCCCATTCTCTTCACGTGACCAAACCATCTCAGTTGGTTTCTTTATATGCATTCCAAAATTGATTCCACCCAAGTTCCTCTCTCACCAGTTCACTCCTCATTCTATCTCTCAGTGATATATATATATATATATATATATATATATATATATATATATATATATATATATATATATTATATATATATATATATATATATATATATATATATATATATATATATATATATATATATATATATATATATATATATATATATATTAGTGATGGCATCCGCATCCGCATCCGCGCATGCGGATGCGGAACATCCACACAAAAATCAACATCCGCATCCGCATCTGCATCCGCATTTTCGAAAATTCAACATCCGCATCCGCATCCGCATCCGCATCCGCACTTTCGAAAATTCAACATCCGCATCCGCATCCGCATCATCCGCATCATTCATTCGCATCCGCACTTTCCAAAATTCGACATCCGCATCCGCATCCGCATCCGCAAATTAGAAAATATGATATCCGATCCATCACACATATATATATAATATATATATATATATATATATATATATATATATATATATATATATATATATATATATATATATATATATATATATATATATATATATATATGCGAATTATAGATCAAGAGTGAGGGTGAAGAGAGAACTATCGGATTGGTTTAGCATAGGAGTGGGATTGAGACAGGGGTTTGTAATATCTCCATGTTATTTAATCTATTGATGAATGGTTTACTTAGAAAAATGGAGAGAGAAGGGAAGAGTATTACGTTGAGAAATATGGAGGGTGAATGTGAAGTGAATGTTTTACTTTTTGCAGATGATGCGGCATGTGTTGGTGGCAGAATCTGGAGAAAAGATGAGAATACTTGTGAGAGAGTTTGAAGGGAAATGTGCAAACAAGAGATTGAAATTCAATCCAGCGAAGAATAAAGTTATGAGGATTGGAGGTGGGGATGAGGAAATGTGGAGGGAGGAATTGGTTTGTAGAAGTGTGAGAATGGAAACTTGAGGAGGTGAATGAATTCAAATATCTAGGTAATGTTGGGTGGAAGGTAAGGGTGGGACGGAAAAAGGAATAAAGAACAGAGTGGTAGAAAGAATGAAAGTATTGGGGGCCTAAGAAAAGTATGGAAGAAAGGAAAAATTTCGAAAGAAATAAAGATAAGAATGTTTGAATGTATGTGTTCACCTTCTGTATTGTATGTGTGTGAAACATAGACGATAAGTGCTCGGTCGAGAAAAAGTTTCAATGTCTTTGAGATGAAAGATTTGAGAGCGATATATAAATTGAGAAGGATTAATAGGATTAGAAATGAAAGAATAAGGGAGATGTGTAAATGGAAGAAGGGTGTAATTGATAGAGAGGAGGAGGATGTGCTAAAATGGTTTGGACATATGTGAAGAATGAAAGAGGACAGAATGGTTGGCAAGGTACTTAGATCCGATGTAGATAGGGGAAGGGTAGGGGAGGGGAAGGCCGAAGTGGAGATGGATGGATGGAGTGAGAGTGATTTTGATGGAAGGAATTTGAGTTTAGACGAGGGTAGAAGATTTGTGGAGACAGAGATGGAGGGAGGTGGTGAAAGCGTTGAAAGGTAAGAATAGTTATGTTTGTAAGGGAATTGTGGCGGGCACCACCTCACGAAAGTGGGAAAGGTGATATATATATATATATATATATATATATATATATATATATATATATATATATATATATATATATATATATATATATATATATATATATATATATATATATATATATATATATATATATATATATATATATATATATAATTAACATCCGCATCCGCATCCTCATCAAAATTAACATCCGCATCCGCATCCGCATCCTCATCGAAATTAACATCCGCATCCACATCCGCATCCGCATCCGCACTTTCGAAAATTAACATCCGCATCCGCATCCGCATCCGCACTTTCAAAATTCAAATTCGCATCCGCATCCGCATCCGCATCCGCATCCGCAAATTGGAAAATATGACATCCGATCCATCACTAATATATATATATATATATATATATATATATATATATATATATA
>SEYY01001794.1:117500-125000 GCA_009176605.1 Armadillidium nasatum | reverse complement strand
CTGAAGTCTATGAACGTTAGGAAGGCAAGCGGCCCGGATGGCATTCCTCTCCGAGTTTTGAGGGAGTGTGCTCCTGAGCTGGCTACGTCCCTCGTTCAACTTTTCTATCTATGCCTCAATACTCGTACTTTCACTCAGTGCTGGAAGAGCGCATTAGTCCAATCTATTTCGAAGAAAGATAGCCGTTCTGATCCTTCTAACTATCGCCCTATAGCTCTCACTTGTATTCTGTCTAAGATCTTTGAAACCCTTCTCAACTCTCTTTCTTAGATCATCTGGAATCTCATTCCCTTCTTTCTGATCATCAGTATGGTTTTCGACGTTCGAGGTCTACTGGTGATATATTTTTCTATCTCACAGATTTATGATCTTCTGCTCTTAGGGACCATGGGGAGACTTGTGTGGTGGCACTTGACATATGTAAGGCGATTTACTGGGTACGACATGCGTCACTGCTTTCCAACCTCCCTTCCTTTGGGTTTCCTACTTCTCTTTGATTACTTATATCTAGCTTTCTTTCTAATCGTCCCATTTCGACTGTCGTTGATGGAGCGACTTCTTCTTCCTTTCCTGTCAACAGTGGTTTTCCTCAGGGTTCTGTCTTGTCTCTACTCTATTCTTACTTTCATTAATGATCTTCTCAGCTGCTCATCTAGCCCTATCCATTCATATGTCAATGACTCAACCCTTCATTTTTTAGTCATTTCAAATCTGATCCTTCCTTTGCATCTAGAATTGCCTCTCGTCTTCATTTTTCCGATTCCATTCTTGCAGATCTGAATAGAATTTCCCAGTGGGGTCATCTCAACCTTGTGAAATTCAACATTTTAAAAACTCAACTTCTAGAAATCTCCCTCTCAAAGACACCTCCTAGCTTTTCTATTTCTTTCGATGGTTCTCCCATCTCTCCTCTTGACAATATAAACATCCTTGGCCTTCACATAAACAAAAAAATGTCTTGGAACCCTCATATCACAATGATTGCTAGGGCGGCTTCAAAGAAGCTGGGAGTTTTGTTTAGACTGCGAAAAATTTTTCTTCCTCGCAGTTACTCCAATTATACAAGGGCCTCATCCACCCTTGTATGGAGTACTGCTCTCATATCTGGGGTGGCTCAGGTTTCGTCAGTCTTTTGGATAATGTTGTGTCAAAGGTTAAAGGACTTATAAACTTTTCAGCTCTTTCTAATTCACTTGATTCTTTATCTTTGTGACGTGACATTGATGCCTTGTCCCTTTTCTATAGGTATTATAGCGGCAAATGCTCGAGGGAACTATCCACTAGTATGCTTCCACGTTTACGGCGTCCTCGTAGCACAAGGATTGCATTGTCTGCGTATCAATTTTGCGTGGACATATGCAACTCTAGGCTTGTTCGCTGTGGTGCCTACTTCTTTCCTGCCACATCTATTCTATGGAAGTCTCTTCCATCTTCTGTATTTACTGCCGAATATAATCTTACTTTCCTTGAAACCCACGTCTGCGCTCACCTAAGAAATTTGCGTTAGGTGGGACCTGCAAGTTTTTTTTTTAACATCCCATCCCATTGCCCGTGAGTGGCGGTGATATGTAAAATATATTAATATATATATATATATATATATATATATATTATATATATATATATATATTATATATATATATATATATATATATATATATATATATATATGAGCACCACAGCAGTATACCTTGTAACCCCAGAAGGGATACCAAGTACTCCTTTATAGATGCTAATAAATGCCAATTTCCCACAGTCATCGAAGCGTACGTCTTGCTAACTGTTCTACGTTGATCTCTTTTCTGGGGAAGCAAATTAGCGTAGCGGGAGTGCATTTCTGCATTATGTAACGGCGACGCTGTTGCCTGTCCGTTCAACGCCTGGTGTGGGATAAATTTTTAACCGTGTGCATATATATATATATATATATATATATATATATATATATATATATATATATATATATATATATATATTATATATATATATATATATATATATATATATATATATATATATATATATATATGAAGTAAAGAAGTAATAAAGCTTTGAACATCATTTATTATTACTATTTTCAACGTTTCAAGAAAACAAACTATCCTCATCTTCAGGAAATCAGGAAAGAAATAAGCAAAATTACACCATACGAGATCAAGTACTAAAACGACGTACTGATAACTAATTTCACTTTACCATTTTCAGAGAACTGGTGAAGGAAATTTAATTCAAACTAAAGATGTATGGAAATAATCAGTTGGCTGATTTCTTTAAAATGTAACAGGAAAGGAAGGCATTATGAATACAATATAAATGCTAATTTTAAAAAATTGTAATTAAAAGGGTCCAATATCATTATTTAAGAAGGGATTCAATGTATGAATAAAAAAGGATTCTAATATATGCAAGTTAAGTAACTGATTTGTCTGTGTGATGATTTCAAAACTAGAAGGGTTAATTAGTTTTGTCATTGGTATCGCAGTGTTCACAAATATTTGAAGAAGATGGATGGGTTAAATACATACCAGTTCGGATCGAAATACCTCTATGCTCACCAATTCTGGTAGTGAGTTGGGGAATGGTGCTGCCAATGTAGATTTCTTTGCAGAGGTCACATGTGTATAATAAATCACAGAGGGGCGGAGAGCAATGGGGATTCGATCTTTGTGTTAAGAAAAGAACGGATTTTGTATAGTTAGATGAAAAAACAAATTTGATATCTAATTAATGGTGAGATAGTATATTAGAAGAATCTTATATATATATATATATATATATATATATATATATATATATATATATATATATATATATATATATATATATATATATATATATATATATATATATATATATATATATATATATATATATATATATTCGTATATATGAAAAAATGAGTCACAAACCCAAGCTCATCAAAATTATTTCAAACTACTGTCTAGATTAAAGGCCGAGATACAACAATTCAGAGGCGTTATAAATTGGTGAAGTTTAACTGTAATTAAAAGTAGGTAATGAATATATATATATATATATATATATATATATATATATATATATATATATATATATATATATATATATATATATATATATACCGCAAAAAAGCACTTTCCTCGGCTTTTAAGTGAGCAGTAAAAGCTATGAAATGGTAAGGTAATATCCGTTTATTGATACTTTCAAGTAACAAAATCAAAATTCACAGAAAATCTTCGCTCATTTAGATTTCATAATGTTGCTTATAAGAGCAACATCTTCAACATTTTCAACATCTTCAGTGAAACAAGAACAAAACATCAGTTTTCGATAGAAATGTTTGTTCGATGTGCTATATATATATATATATATATATATATATATATATATATATATATATATATATATATATATATATATATATATATATATATATATATATATATATATATATATATATATATATATATATATAATATATATATATATGTTTGAAAATCCTGTTCAATATGTGCGTCCCTTCGTTTTTTGTTCCTTTTGACCAAATTCCTTTTAATCTTTGGAATAAATATTTTTACTCTGAATATCAATGTTCATTTCGTAATTTACTGAAATCTTAAAAAGACCCAAAATTGTTTGTTGCTCTTTGAAGAGATGATTTACGTCTTAGAGAGCTTAGTGCAATTTATTTTTTACATTGCGTCTTAAAGGATTTCTTGATTTATAACAAAACTTTGATAAGCAAAACTTCCTGTCGAATGTGTTTCAGTTCTTCGTTTCTCTTAAAGGAAAGAAACTAAGTCAATTTCAGAAAGTTCTAACTTTAAGTAAGTCAATTTTCGAGTTCTAACTTTAAGTAAGTCAATTTCAGAGAGTTCTAATTTTAAGTAAGTCAATTTTCGAGTTCTAACTTTAAGCTCTAAGTCAATTTTCGAGTTCTAACTTTAAGTAAGTCAATTTTCGAGTTCTAACTTTAAGTAAGTCAATTTTCGAGTTCTAACTTTAAGTAAGTCAATTTTCGAGTTCTAACTTTAAGTAAGTCAATTTTCGAGTTCTAACTTTAAGTAAGTCAATTTCAGAGAGTTCTAATTTTAAGTAAGTCAGTTTCAGAGAGTTCTAACTTTAAGCTCTATTTAAAAAAAAATTAACTTTCTGCAATTTGATTGGTTTTTAATTTTGAAGAAATTTCTAGACAATATTTAAATGTTTCATTTAATTAATAAACGTTGTACATTGTATAATACTCAAATACTGGGATTGTCAATCTTTTGTGGTCCGTTTCCCCTTTTTATACTGTTTTAGTGAGGTTATACTCTCCTCATGCGTCTTTACTATATATATATATATATATATATATATATATATATATATATATATATATATATATATATATATATATATATATATATATATATATATATATATTATATATATTATATATATATATATATATATATATATATATATATATTATATATATATATATATATATATATATATATATATATATATATATATATATACATATATATATATATCACGCTTTCTGAATATGAGTAGATTCCTACCCACAAACTAAACTGCAATGCTCATTCTTTACTGTACTACACGTAAATAAATAAATAAAAAAATATAGAAAGAAAGATGAGCAAAGAACAAAGGCTAAAAATATAATAAAAAATTCAACTCACAAAAGGAAGTTTAAGTACGTCTTATCTTTGAATTGCAATGCGAAGAGGATTTTAAAATAATCGCATCAGAAAACGCTCTTCAGACATGTCTTCAAAAGTCCAATAAAAATATACATAAAGATTTAGCCGAAGTTTGTACACATTATATATATATATATATATATATATATATATATATATATATATATATATATATATATATATATATATATATATATATATATATATATATATATATATATATATATATATATATATATCCTTCTCTCTGTGATCTTCCTTCTGATTTTCTTTCAAGTCGTTCTATAGCAGCTGTTGAAGACGGCCTTCCTTTATTCTTTAAATCTATTCATAGTGATGTTCCTTAAGGATGTGTCATATCCCCAGCACTTTTTCTACTTTTCGTGAATGACTTTCCTCTATTACTTCATCACCTATCCACTTCTATGTCGATGACTTCACCCTTCATTATTCCTTTCAATTTGAAAGACGTAACAGAAGTTAATTGACTCAAGAAGGTTATCCTTGGGTCAGAGAATACATGGTTGTTTTGAATTCCTCAAAAACTCAGTTCCTTCATATCTCTACCCGAAACAACTTTCCACACAACTATGACATCTTTGAAAACACACAACTCTAAACTTTCATCTGTCCTTATTATTTTCGGTGTTTTTTTTTCTCGTGATATTTCTTGGAAAGTTCACATTACAAACTTCTAAGAGGTTGGGTGTTCTGAGGCGCCTTTGTAATTTCTTCTCACCACCTCAGTTGCTCGCTCTTTATAGGGAAGTTGTTTGACCTTGTACAAAGAACCTTCAGACTCTTGGGTAGTTTCACTCATACAGCTCTCTTTGAAAAGCTAAAGTCAAGAGCTTTTCGTCTTATCAACTTTTCCGCTCTCACTAACTCTCTCCAATCTCTTTTTGCTCGTCAAACTGTTGCCTCACTCTCACTACATGCAGTATCACTATTACAATGAGCACTGCTCTTCTGAACTCTCCTGTCGCATATCCTCCTCTATTGATATGGGTTCCTGCGACACGCCTATGTGCACAGTCTCAACTTTTATGTGTCCAATTCTCTGAACCCAGACCTAGCAGCTATACTTAATCTTACATGTACTCTACTGGTAAAGTCCGGAAAACACTCCCTATATGTTTTTTTTCAACTTCCTTTGTTTTACACTCCTTCAAACACCGCGTATTGATACATGTCGGCTTTTAACTTGACCAGATTTCCGGTATTTCCCGAACTTTGGTGGCAATTAATAAATTCTGTACTTTTTCACTAGAAATGATTATATATATATATATATTATATATATATATATATATATATATATATATATATATATATATATATATATATATATATATATATATATATATATATATATATATATATATATATATGAATACAATGGAGTAGAATTACCTATTTTTAATTACAATTTCGAAATTCAAGGCAGATGTTGTTTTATTTCAAAAGTATTTTTCTTTTTGCTTTATTTGATTTCTTCTTAAATTTTTATTGTATAGTTGCTTGGCAGGTTTATTAAAGCGAGCGCTAAGTCTCTTAACTCTCTTGTGGGGTCGTGAAAGTTTTTGAAGCTTTATAGAGAAGAGAAACATCTTTCTGGAGTGCACATTTAGATGGGATAAGTGCAAAGATCCTTAACGATTCAAGAGAAAAATTCCTGTCTGAGTACATTGGGAGCCGAGAGCATTTGATGGTTAGGTTTCTGTTTTTCCCATTTCTATTTCCACGATATAAACTCCGCGTTATGAGTTTCTATGTCTATAATGTGACGGTATAGATCAAATTCATTTAGAGATTCGTAAAAATTTTCGATTGAGATTGACGAAATGAAATTCTTAAGATTAGTAATAATCTATCTTTGACTCACAAATTTGCTCTCTTATTGTTTTTCAAAATTCATTTTAAAAATTCGTAATTGTGATATTATTCTAACCAGTTACTTTTTCCTTTCTTCAATTAACAAAATACAGAGGCTTTGCTGCATCTTTAAAAATGTTTGAATAATTTTCATTAATGTTTGGGTAAAATTCTTTCAAAACAATCATCACATATTTATACGATCCACAGCATTACTTTCTCTATGATGAGGTCCTCAATATAGAAGAAGAGTGAAGGAGAACAAAGTTGATGTCACAATTAAATTTATGAGAAATTTACTCCGTGACTATAGATTTCAAAATATATGAGGATTTTGAATCGATGTCAATACCTGTGTTTTGATCCATCACAAGATCCTCTAAAGTTTCAATTATTGCTTTAAAAAAGTTCTCTAAATCTAACAATTCATCGTGATTTTCCACCCACCTTGTTTGCACATTCGTGTTATTTTTTTCCATTTTGCCTCTGAAAAAAATTTTCAATATTTTTTCTATTAAAATAGTTGTCCGCTTGTGATAATACTGTTTCTAATGTGTTTAATTTTGAATTATTATTTCAGCCCAAGATTTAAGGAATGTGAACAGCAAGGGACATAAAATGTTGCTGGATATTTTCTTCTTATTACATCTTTAACGAATCTAACATTTTCCTTCATTGCTTCTGCTCGACCATATCGTCGTCAAATCAGAAAATCATTCTTTATTTCTCGTGCCTTCAAATTTTGTATTATTATTATATCAGTTATAACTTCTCATTCTCTGATTGTAATTAAACCAAACTAACAAATTTTCATGAAACACATGTTTTCTTTTTGTTTTGTTTTTTTTCAATTTATATCATTGTATACTCTTAATTTATATCAAATAATATTTTTATAATTTTTAAATGAAAATTAAGAAACTCAAACCACAAA
>SEYY01001794.1:97500-115000 GCA_009176605.1 Armadillidium nasatum | reverse complement strand
AGTACGTATGGTCAGAGCAAGCACTACTAACTATTAATTAGAGGCTTTGCTTCTTTTTGATTATCTCTTAGTTATTAATATTAAATTACACCTTGAATTTTCCATCTTTATGGTTTTCTTCATTATTACTTCTCTTCCTCTCCAATTTTAAAAACAAATGCAAAATATGCTTTCGGTAAGCAAATGATTTTCTTCATTATATAACAAATGAAAATTATAGGCAAAGTAATCAAACACGTAGTGGTATCATTTCGCTTTAAATGCAAATGATTCGTTAATTTTGCCCATGAGTCTAACTAAAACAATAGATTAAAATCTAAATATAATCACATTATGCAGAATGGGCAAAAAATAAAATCATTAACAGAAAGAAAGTTTGAACTTTTCTCTTACAAAAATTTCTTCTCAAAATTATTAAACATTTTGGACATTCAGACGAACAAAATCGCCCAAAAAAGTCGCTATAAATTCGCCGCAATTTGTTTTAATTTAATTAATGATTTTAATTAAACGGAGAAAATTTGCCCTAAGAAAGATCATGATTCGAGATTGCACACACACGCACAAGCGCGTATATAACACACACACACCTACACACACACACACACACACATATATATATATATATATATATATATATATATATAATATATATATATATATATATATATATATATATATATATATATATATATATATATATATATATATATATATATATAATAAATGCGGTATAAATGTAAATTTATGGCGTGAAAAGCAATGCTTAACTTTGGCCTCGATTCAAGATTTGGTTTAATGTTTTGGAAAGCCTGGAAATAATCTCCTTTAAAGGCTCGTATTTTAACACCAAAATGCAACAATATTAATGGAATGGCCATAATAAAATGATTTAAATGCCTATAATCCTTTATGCAGATGAGAGCGATTTAAATTATGAGAAACTTCGAGACTGAACAAAAGCCGATGACGCTACTGTGGTCATTGTCTTCTTAGTCATTTAACCTAACCTTACATAACTCTAAAAGAGTTTCACTACATTATGGGAGTAGGGGAGAAATATCGATGAAAAAGAGGGGGTGGGGTTTGAAAAATATTTTGAATAATTAATAGGTTCGTAAAGGAATAAAAGAAGGTTTTAAAGCTTTATATTTATATATTTACTGGAATTTTCTTTCCGATATCAAGATTATAAAAATTTCGAAGAGAACGAGAGTGAGGTTTGTACCTTTTAAAACCCCTCAATTTGACACAGTGCCGCATATATATATATATATATATATATATATATATATATATATATATATATATATATATATATATATATATATATATATATATATATATATATATATATATATATATATATATATATATATATATATATATATATATATATATATATATATATATATATATATATATATATATATATATATATATATATATATATATATATAATATATATATATATATATATATATATATATATATATATATATATATATATATATATATATATATATATATATATATATATATATATATATATATATATATATATATTATATATATATATATATATATATATATATATCTATATATATATATATATATATATATATATATATATATATATATATATATATATATATATATATATATATATATATATATTAATATATATATATATATATATATATATATATATATATATATATATATATATATATATATATATATATATATATATATATATATATATATATATATATATATATATATATATATATATATATATATATATATATATACAGACTCCATTCTAGGAACAAGTTCATGAATACACTTATGTTAGACAACTAATTACTTCATATGAAAAAGAGACAAATAAAATCCCTCTCCCTGACTTGAAAACCCAAATGAAATTGCTTACAGCATAATGGATTGATTTATTATGTCTCGGTTGTAAATAGTTATAAATCTCAAATTTTTATTTTTTTTAAAGAGAAAAAGTTTTTGAATTGCTCGCGTATAACCTGCAATGGACTGCGAGACAAGAAAACAACTCAAACAAACAAATAAAGGAAGATACGTATCTGAAACAATGTGAAGAGACAGATAAGAAAAAATTATGAATAAGATTTCAAGATAAATTAATAGATATAATTATAATAATAATTTTTTATTATTATTATTATTATTATTATTATTATTATTATTATTATTATTATTATTATTATTATTATTATTATTATTATTATTATTATTATTATTATTATTATTATTATTATTATTATTATTATTATTATTTTTATTTTATAAAAAACAGTTAATACTAATATTAAAATATTATAATCAGTATTATTATTATTATTATTATCATTATCATTATTCTTCTTTTAATTCTTTTTTATCTTTTTCTTTTGCCTATTTTTTTGCCTTCTTTTATATCTTCTTTTTTTTTTCTATTTTTTATCTTCTTCTTTTTTTTTTTTATCTTCTTTTTGTCTTCTACTTTCTTCTTGTTTATATTCTTCTTCTTCTCCATTTTTTATCTCTAGTTTCTTTTCCTTCCTCTTTTTTTATCCTCTTCTTTATCTTCTTCTTTACCCCTTCTTCTTCTTCTTCTTCTTCGTCTTTTTATCTTCTGTTTCTTTGTTTTGTTCATCTTCATTTTTAGCTTCTACTTCCTTTTATCTTCTTTTTTTTGTCTTCTTTTTATTTTCTTCTTTTTCATCTCTTTATCTTATTTTTTATCTTTTTCTTCTTTTTATCTTCTTTTTTATCTTTTTCTTCTTTTTATCTTCTTGTTCTTTTTATCTTCTTCATTTTTGTCTTCTTCTTCTTAATTACCTTCTCTTTCTTTTTTAATCTTCTTTTTTTATCTACTTCTTCCTTTTCTTTTTACCTTCTTCCTTCTCTTCTTCTTCTTCTTCTGTTTTATCTTCTTTTTTATTTTCTTCTTTTTTATCTTCTTCTTCTTCTTCTTCTTCTTATTATTATTATTATTATTATTATTATTATTATTATTATTATTATTATTATTATTATTATTATTATTATTATTATTATTATTATTATTATTATTATTATTATTATTATTATTATTATTATTATTATTATTATTATTATTATTATTATTATTATTATTATTATTATTATTATTATTATTATTATTCCATTCAAATTTTGCTTCTCTTCTTTTTCTTTTTCTTGCTTGTACTTGCAAATTCTTAATACATTTCTCTTCCTTAAAATTATAGTTATAGATACTTATCGTGCAACTGCATTGGTTTTGACGCTGTCTATTGATACTTCATGTTGAACATTTTCACCAGATCTCTCCTTTTCATCTAAGAGGCGGACTCCTTTATACTTAGGTTTTCCCTCAGATACTCAATCTTCATTGAGCGTTTGATGCATTCCCCAAATATCTTTTGTTTAATATTATTTTTTATTTCTTCCCCCTCATGGTTCCTTTGGCTCCTCCTGTCTTAATCTCCGTGAACCACATGGACAGTTTGCTTAACGATATGAACACTAGGGTGAGTCCTCAAATCGTACCAAACGAATTAAATAATATGTGTAAAGGTCGTGAGTGCCTTAAATTTTTATGCACAAACATTATTAGTTTCCCTAAACAACATGAGGACTTAATAAGCCTCCTTTCTTCTCTTAGAGTTAATTTTTCTGGTATAATTCCTGCAGAGACCTTCCTAAAATACCATAACAAAGACTTGTTTGCACTCTCTTGCTATGATATATTCCACGTTTGCCGTAAAGAAAAAATGGATGTGCAGTTTCAATCCTTATTAAAAAGTCTTAAAGCAAAAGAAACGTTCGCAGTCATTTACCCTAATATTGAAGCACTTGGTGTGACTTTCAATGAGGGGTCCAAAACAATCAACTTGTTAGGATTATATCGACCACCACAAGGGAGCAGATTGAAATTTATACGAGCACTTGATAGTGTTTGTAACTCTACATTAAAGAACAAAGTCTCCATAATAGCCGGGTACTTCCATATCGATATCTCTAGCAGTAATACTAACTCTTGTGGTAAAAATTTGCTAATTGACACCATGACATCAAACGATTTTGTAAACTACATTACAAGCATCACAAGGCCAAATGAGAACAAAAAACCTTACTATAATTAACCACATGTCAAATATTTGTGGCCATGTAAATTCCTATACGTTATGTACTGATATATCTGACCACTACCCTTGTATCTTAACACTGGAATCACAGACTATTTCACAAGAGCAGAGGGTGGTAGAATATAGGTATGTCTCGGAAGATCGTAAACAAGCTTTTCTTTGCCAAATAAGAAATACAGACTTTTCCTTTCTACGATGTAATAGTCTCCCAATAAATGAAAAGTTCAAAAGTTTCGGCTCCATCCTATATGATAATTATGATAAATAACTTCCCAAACGATATAAAAATACCACTAGGAAAAGAATAATGAGTAAGTGGTTAAACAAAAGCCTTGCTAACCTCAATTAGACAGAAGCATAAATTATATAAGAGTGCCAAGACAGGTACTATTCCTCTGAGTCTATGTAAAGAGTATTCTTCAAGACTGAAAAAGCTAATAAGGATGACCAAAGCTGATTTCTTTGCAGATAAATTTCAACAGAACCAAACCAACCCCTTTTCTCAACGGATCATTATAAATGACATCTTAAACCGGCCAAAAGAGAAAGACAGTCATCAAAGAATTAAAAAAAAGATAACAGAATAGTGACAAACAAACAACATTTAGTTGACAAATTGAACTCCTACTCCACTACCTGAGGTGCAAAATTAGCAGCTGATATCATCCAGGCTGAAGTATCGTTTGATGAATATATAAAGACCTTACGACGGGCAGTGTTTTACATTCGAAAACATATCACCATTCCACGTCGAGTGTGTCATAAATAGTTTGAAGAACAAAATCTCTGACATACATAACATACCAAACTGAATTTACAAGTACTGTAAAAAAGAAATGTGGCCTACATTAGTCACCCTCTATAACAAGTCAGTAGCATTCGGTCATTACCCAATGACCTGAAAATAGCGACAGTCACCCTCGTTCCCAAAACAACTGACACTTCTCTCCCGAAAAATTTTCGTCCAATCTCAATCCTGCATACTACTGGTAAAATCCTAGAGAAACTAGAACACACTCAACTCACTAATTATTTACAAGAAAACGAACTTCTCTCACAAACTTAATTTGGCTTTACTAAAAACCGAAGAACAGAAGATGCCCTTGTTTTCCTAACTGAAAATATATACAAAGCACTAAACGAAAACGGACATGCGTACTATTACTATTAGACTTCTCCGAAGCATTCGATATAGTTCCACATAATTTGCTCTTAAGTAAATTAGAAAGACTTGGTGTCAGGAATGACTCGCTACGATGGTTCCAGTCAAAGCTATCCGATTGGATACAATTTGTTCGCTTGGGAGACACATCCTCTTCCCTTGCTTCAATATCTCAAAGGGTGCCCCAGAGATCTATTCTGGGACCGTATATATATATATATATATATATATATATATATATATATACCAATGACTTCCCAAATTGTCAGAATTCCTTACATTCACAATATGAAGACGACACTGCTATCTTAATATCAGTTATAGATATGGCCACACTAAGCTCTAAAGTAAACAATGTGCTAAAAAAAATTATAACATGGATAGAGGCTAACTAACTCTCCCAAAATTTAAATAAAAACATTATCCGGTACTACGAAATCAAAAAATCCTGTACAGCTTAATGTTAAAGCAAAAATATACCTGTTAGTTGTTCAATGTCTGTAAATTTATTAGGTGTTATCTTTGATGATAAACTCACTTTCAAAGAACATCTATAGTCTTATCAGTAAGCTATCTTATGCAAACTATGCGTTCCTAAAGATTAAAGACTCTGTTCTCAAATATATTCTAAACATCTCTACTATAATCTTGTCTATCCCCATTTAGTCTACTGTCCCTCAATATAGGGTTGTGCAAGTGAGTACTTGTTACAACCTCTGGTAACTATGCATAAAAAAATAATTCGCATTATATCAGGAACGCGTAATTACTATGAACATACAACCCCACTTTTAAAAAGTTTATGTATACTGAAACTACAGGATATCTATACTCTCTCTCTGTAAGCAGCCACATCTTTAAATCGAATCAACTTCTAACTAACCAACCACATCGAATCAATTTCTAACTAACCTAATCATACTGAAGCAAACTATGAGAACTGCCAATCTCCGTAGAGCAAATTCCTTTACAGTAGTAGTATAGGACAAAGCAAAATACCTTTATAACTAAATCTCGGAGGACCATCTCATACAAGGGCATCGATGAGTGGAAAAGTCTCCCTATAAACCATCAGCAATCACACAGTCTAGAGTCTTTTAGGAAAGCCATTAAAAATACTTATTATTAAAATACTAAAGCGTTCTTATTTACGTATCTTCTGTAAGTAGTCTATTAGTTACAATGAATTGTGATAATGAGGACGTTGGTAGTGACTGTTATTATTATTATCGTAACTATCATTACTGTTTGATCTCATTATTTTAATATTATTAATATTATTATTATTATTATTATTATTATTATTATTATTATTATTATTATTATTATTTATTATTATTATTATTATTATTATTATTATTATTATTGTTATTATTATTATTATTATTATTATTATTATTATTATTATTATTATTATTATTGTTATTATTATTATTATTATTATTATTATTATTATTATTATTATTATTATTATTATTATTATTATTATTATTATTATTATGGTTATTGTTTTTCTTATTCTTGGTATTATTATTGATATAATTATTATATTTAGTATTATTAATACTATCCTAATTACTGTTATTATTGTTATAAAATTTCATTTTTTTTTTTACTACGTTTCTATATATAAACCAAATAGATTTGATAAATTTTCATATACATTTCGTTTATGAAAAGATATTTACCTTTGTAAGTGAATTTCGAATATTTGATACAAAATTTGGGCTCATAGTATGAAATCGTCACTCCAGAAGCCCTTTTCAGTTAAAAAGAAACCAAAAAATGGTTAAAAATATATGTCTGCATTCTTATTCTGCAAACTATTGTAAATTTTTTCCTTTTTACCTGAATAAAAGATTTATGCTTTTTTTATTATTATTATATTCAAACAACGGAAATGGGCAGGATATATAGTTAGAGAGAAGCTAATAGACAGGGAAAATAGTATATTTGTCCCAAATTAATAATGCCCTTGAATTAGGACGCCCAAGATAACTACTGTGCTAAAGCTATACAAGTGAAACTAGAACATCTGCAGTAGAAAGAATAGAAGTTCTTGAATCATCTAGGGAGAAGCAATATATATATATATATATATATATATATATATATATATATATATATATATATATATATATATATATATATATATATATATATATATATATATATATATATATCCTTTGGTGATCAAAGGCCAGAGACCTTCCGATTTCCACCAGAGTTGGGGAAATACTGGAAATCTGGTCGTTAATGCCAGAGATGTCCCCGATACAAGGCGCTTAAAAGTGTGCAAATCAAATCAAAGGACGTTGGGAAAACAGAAAAAGGTAGTATTTTCCAGACTTGCCAGTAGAGTACATGTAAGATTGAGCATAGGGGCTAAGTTTTGGGTCAAAGAGTTGGACCGAGAAAGGATGAGACTGTGTAGAAAGGCATATCACACGAGTTCTTCTCAATGGAGGAGGTGTGCGACGGGAGATTTCAGAAAAGTAGTGTCCGTTGTAATAGCGATAGTATAGAGAGAGTGACGCAACAATTCGACGGGCAGAAAGAGATTGGAGGGAGTTAGTAAGAGCAAGAGTTCATAAAGCAAAAAGCCCTAGACTTCACCTTTTCGAAAAGAACTGAAATGTGGGAGCCACCACAGATGTGCGAGACGTACTCCATAAAGGGGCGAATAACATGTGATAATAAGTATGTGATCCTTTCAAGAAAGATCACGAGAAAAAGAAACACCAAGAATACTGAGGATAGATGAAAGTTTGAGTCGAGTGTGTTTGAGGAAGATGTCATAGTTGTGTGGAAAGTTGGTTGTGTCGAGTAGAGAGATGGAGGAATTGAGTTTTTGTGGCATATATATATATATATATATAATATATATATATATATATATATATATATATATATATATATATATATATATATATATATATATATATATATATATATATATGCCATATATATATATATATATATGGCTTTATTCAAGATCAATATCCTCATCTAGACGGCAACATATTTAAAAAACTACTTAACGTACGTAAAAAAGATTATATTTTTAGAATCCTTGTCGAATTTCAGGTAGGAAACATTGGGAAATAAAAAATAAATTCTTATAATAATAAAGTTTATATAAGTAAAGTTTACTTATTTTTATCTCTCGCGAGAATCGTACGTCTGGCAATGTCCGTTTTTTTCAATTTTTTCGAAATTGGAAAAAATGGGAAATACTCCAAATCGTCGACAGAAAAAGTTGTCTACAGTATCATCTTCACTCACGGTAGAGCCCCCCTAGACAAATGTTCGGTATAACACCAAATTTAAGTTTGTTACGTCATCAGTTGTCGTCATCAGTTGTCGTACAAACCTTTTTTTTTTTAAATTTATTTTCAAACATTTTACACTTTTCCTACCTGAAATTCGACAAGGATTCTAAAAATATAATCCTTTTTTTCGTACGTTAAGTAGTTTTTTAAATATGTTGCTGGCTAGATGAGGAAAATCTTGATCTTAAATATATATATATATATATATATATATATATATATATATATATATATATATATATATATATATATATATATATATATATATATATATATATATATATATATATATATATATATATATATATATATATATATATATATATATATATATATATATATATATATATATATATATATATTATATATATATATATATATATATATATATATATATATATATATATATATATATATATATATATATATATATATATATATATATATATATATATATATATATATATATATATATATATGTATATATACTACACTTGGGATAACTTTCTTATATATAAAACTTCTGAAGATATTGAATTTCTAAAGGATATCAATAAAATCTATTTGTTGACCGAATTTGGAGAATAAAAAACTGCTTAATAAATTTTTAATAAATAAATAAATAAAAAAAAACTCTAAAGGAACCTTTTAATTTTTAAATATTTTAGTTTAAAATAATTTTTTTCCTTTTTTTAAGAAGTTACTGATGTTCGGTTTAAATCGTTCCAATAATGTTGAAAGGCTTGTCCCAATTCTCTCTCCGTATTTACACATTGAAATTTAGTTTTCCTAATTTATCTGGGAAAGGAACGTTACTCTTCGATTTAATTCTACCAACTTTTTAAGTGAAAAAGTGAAGTCGCTTTTAGAAAGGTAATTCAGTGATGTATTTTTCTTGCATAAATTTTTTTTTTTTTTTTTTTTTTTTTTTTTTTTAAGGAAAGAGAAATTAAAAAAAAAAAAAAACATTTAAATAATTTATTTCCTGATTAGCATCTCACACTATCAAATTAAAGTAACCGGAAGTGACGTGCTTGAAAGCACTAGTCTGATCCTTTATGATGATCCTACACTGCAAAAATTGTCCGAACGAATCTTTGGAACAAATATCACGGCAAATTATTTCAGTTATGAGAAAATAAATCTGTAAAGCTACTTTCTTATGCTTAAAATGTCTTTTTCTGTATTGAAAATTTTATTGTGACATTTTCCCACTTAATTTTTGAAGAGTAGGAAGAAACTTCCTAAAAAAACTTTTCATCCTGAATAAGATACTACCTGTGAGGTTCGAAGGAAAAAAAATCTCGCTACAAACAACAAAGACATTCCAAGAAAATTAGCAACAAAAGCGTTAAAACTTTCCAGATTAAAAGACAAAGGCAACATACTCAACATCAACATTGTCGTTTTGTGCATCTCTCTCCCAAAGGCTTAAATTAATGATTCATTTAAAAGTTTAAAATTTAAATGACTTTGAAGATATTTAATGACATTTTAAATTGTTCTGTAACGATTAATGTGAAGTATAATTAAATACTTATAAAAAAAAAAGGAAGTTTAGAATTTATATTAGATAGATAGATAGATATAGATATAGATAATAAATAGTTTAATAGACATAGATATTTTTAGATAGATAGTTAGATAGATAAACAGATAAAAAGATAGATAGATAGATAGATAGATAGATAAATAGATAGATAAATACTGAAATAGATAGATAGATAGATAGGTATAGATATATATATAATAAATAGTTTAATAAACATGGATATTTTTAGATAGATAGGTAGATAGTTAGATTGATAGATAGGTAGATAAATAGATAGGTAGATAGAAAGATAAATAGTTAGATTGATATAGATATAGATATAGATAATAAATAATTTAATAAACATATATATTTTTAGTAGATAGAGATAGATAGATAGTAGATAGATAGATAGATAGATAGATAGATAGATAGATAGATAGATAGATAGATAGATAGATAGATAGATAGATAGATAGATAAAAATAGTTTAATAAACAGATATTTTTAGATAGATAGATAGATATATAGATAGATAGATAGATAGATATTATTTTAAAGTGTGTAGAGGAATCAAATTTTTCACATAAAATAAATCTTGTTAGATGAATATAAAAAATTATGTTGGCAATTTGGAAATCAAATTTCAAGCATCAGAAGACTCGGATTTTGTTACTTAATTTAATGGGAGGTCAACTGAAGATTCAAAATGGACGCGACTGAAGATTCTCTTACAAAAACTGTGGTTGAAGATATCACATAAATCAGTGGAGAAAATTAAATGTCCACATATGATGTCTTTTTTTTTTTCATATAGAAAGAATTTGATAGATCGTCTAAATTTTCTTGTCACTGAATTCAGAAAATTAAGATGAAGAATAAAAAATAAATAAATAAATAAATAAATAAATAAATAAAAGAAAAAAGAAGATTTTGTGGAAAGATGAAGGGAAAACTTTTTTATCTTCTTTTTTTTTTCTTCAAATTCTTCAAAGGAAATGAAAATTGGCACCCAAATAAATATAAAATATGAAATAAAAATGAAATATTTTTGATAGTGACATGAAAAAAAGCGTTTGATATTCTTTGGAATATATTTATATGTATATATATATATATATATATATATATATATATATATATATATATATATATATATATATATATATATATAATATATATATATATATATATATATATATATATATATAATATATATATATATATATATATATATATATATATATATATATATATATATATATATATATATATATATATATATATATATATATATATATATATATATATATATATATATATATATATATATATATATATATATATATATATATATTATGTGAGTATTGACAATTTAGTAACCTATAAATATAGAATTTAATGATATTCATGCACACATCGAATCCCGAGAAAATACAAAGAATGATAATTGGAGATATGCAGAACTAGTAGAAGAGTAAGAATGTATATCAGCTTAGAGACAATGAAAATTCGCATTATGATTTGCAGTTGAGAAGATCCGGGAGCATAATAAAGATACAGCCTCCGAATTTTAGAGAGTTTTTTATTTTGTGCCCTGAATCAGAATGGGGTGAACCTTGATAGTAGGGTATGGAGTTTTTAATTTAATTATTTATTTATTTATTTATTATTATTATTATTATTATTTTTTATATTTATTTATTTTATTTTATTTTATTTTTTGCAAGCCGTACAAGTAAGACCGTGAGGCAACAACCTTTATTACTCATAAATTCATTTTATTAAAAAAAACAAAAAATTAATGAGTTACTTAGTATCTATAAATATAAACTTATTTTAAAAAGTTTTTTGTAGTTAACTTGTTTCATGTTAAAAAAAAATAAATAAATAAAAAAAGCTTTACGGTTGAAATGTGTCAACATTCAGCAATCAAAATCTTTTTTATTCAAGATGATTTTTTTCTTTTTCAGACCAATTCAAATATACTTTATATTCTATTCAAAGCTCTAACTCTCTCTATTTACTTATTTTCTAATTATAGAAATTAATGTTTTATTTTTCTTCAAAATTTATGCTCTGAGAACTCCAACTCCAAAAATAAATATATTTTTTTATTTTAATATTTATCTTAATAATATAAAAATAAAAATTAAATAACACCACAGAACCAGAAAATATTCTTAAAAATAATAATATAAAATAGTTCATTTTTTTTTCTTTAAAATTTAAAATTTAAATACAGTGAATTGGTTCTATCAGTCGCATTTTTGTCATTTTCATATAAGATAAAAAGTTTAAAAATAGCTTGTACATTTAAAAAAATTATAATTTAAAAACCTTACTTTATTATGCTAATTAACTAATTATATTTACTTATTTACTATATTTACTTATTAATTATTACTTAGGCGAATAAGCTTACTAATAAAAAAAAAAGACTTGTAGCTAAAGAAATCAAAAAAATCATTTTTTAAATTTGATTCAAATATAAAAAATAAAAAAAAAAATAATAAATTATATATATATATATATATATATATATATATATATATATATATATATATATATATATATATATATATATATATATATATATATATATATATATATATATATATATATATATATATATATATATATATATATATATATCTCTCTCTCTCTCTCTCTCTCTCTCTCTCTCTCTCTCTATCATATCTATATATATATATATATATATATATATATATATATATATATATATATATATATATATATATATATATATATATATATATATATATATATATATATATATATATATAATATATATATATATATATATATATATATATATATATATATATATATATATATATATATATATATATATATATATATATATATATATATATATATATATATATATATATATATAATATATATATATATATATATATATATATAATATATATATATATATTATATATAAAAATTTAAAAAAAAAAAAAAAAAAAAAAAAAAAAAAAAAAAAAAAAAAAAAAAAAAAAAAAAAAAAAAAAAAAAAAAAAAAAAAAAAATTTTTTTGGAAAAATTATTTGGTTTATTATCGATTTTTCGAGATGGTTAATCAAATTTGAAGGGAAAAAGGGTAAAAATAAATAAATATATAAATAAATAAATAAATAAAACAGGCAAACAAAACATTATTGTATTAGGAAAATATCATCGAATTAAATTCTTACCTACAAATTGTACTAAATTTTTCTTTTATATTAAAAGTTTATTAAATAATATTTTCTTTGTTATTTGCAAGTGTTTTTATATAGTAATTTATGATATATAAATCACTTGACTGAAAATGGGAAAATAATAAATTTCTAAAACTGGTTAGTAATCATTATCAGCTCTATTCTCTATGCCTTATTCCTATAAAACTTTTCCTCAGTGTTGGAAGCATGCTTTTGTTCGGCGAATCCCGAAAAAAAAATAGTCGCTCTGACCCTTTCAACTATCGACCTATAACTCTCACTTGTGTCCTGTGTAAAATTTTTGAAACTCTTCTCCACTCTCATTTCCTGAACTATTTGGAATCTCATTACCTTCTCTCAGATCATCAGTATGGCTTTCGACGTTCAAGGTCAAGTGGTGACATTCTTTTCTATCTCACTGATTTATAGTCTTCTGCTCTTAGGGATTTCTGGGAGTCTTGTACAGTGGCGCTTGATATATCCAAGTCTTTTGACTGGGTATTGCATGCGTCTCTGCTCTCTAAGCTCTCTTCCTTTGGATTTCCACCTTCCCTTTGTTTACTCTTGTCTAGTTTTCTCTCAGATCGTTCCATTTCGGCACTTGAAGATGGAACAATCTCTTCCTCTTTTCCTGTCAACTGTGGTGTTCCTCAAGGATTCTGTTTTATCTCCAACTTTATTCTTACTTTTCATTAACTATCTTTAAAACTGCTCTTTTAACTCTGTTCACTCTTATGCTGATGACTCAACTCTGCAATTTTCTACTCATTTCTAATCTGCTCCCTCTTTTGCTTCCAGAGTTGCTTCTGGTCTTCAACTTTCCGATTCTATTCTTGTCAATCTGGATAGGATTTCCCGTTGAGGTCATGGCAATCTTGAAAAATTCAACTCTTTAAAAGCTCCACTTCGTCAAGTCTCCCTCTCAAGAACATCTCCCAACTTTCCTATCCTCTTCGACGGCTCTCCCGTCTCACCTGTAAATAGCATTAACATTCTTGGTCTAAACATAAACAATAAATTGTTTTGGAAACCACATATCACAATGGTTGCCAAGGTGGTCTCTAAGAAGTTGGGAGTACTATTCAGGTTGCGAGAATTTTTTTCTTCTGAGCATTTTTTTTTTCGCCCCTGTATGGAGTACTGTTCTCACATTTAGAGGTGATTCGGTTCCTCCACACTTCTGGATAGGGTTGAGTCTAAAGCTAAAATATTAATAAACTGTCCCCTACTTTCAAACTCTCTTGACCCACTATCTCTGCGACGTGAGTTTGGCGCACTATCTCTTTTCTATGGGCACCATAATGGGTGATGCTCGAGGGAATTGGCCTTTCGCATTCCTCCACCATAGCATCGCCCTTGTTGCATAAGGGTGCCCTACTTTCGCACAAATTGTGTGGATGCTGAATATCCCAGTCTTCCCCGTTGTGGAGTCTCCTTCTTTCTAGTCACGTCTGTTCTGACTCTCTACCATCATCTATTTCTTCTCCTGCATTTAATCTTCCTCTCTTCAAGGCTTCCGTCTGTGCCCATCTCATGGATGTGCGTTAGGTTCTGGTCTGAGTGGGTTTTCTTCTTCTTTTTTATTTGTATATGCTCCCTCCTTGAAAAGGGCTCTGCCCGTAAGTGATGGTGAACTGTAAAAAAGATAAAAAGGAAAAATATTATTAACAAAGAATTCAGATTTATCTTAATATTTACTCTCCTCTCTCTCTCTCTCTCTCTCTCTCTCTCTCTCTCTCTCTCTCTCTCTATATATATATATATATATATATATATATATATATATATATATATATATATATATATATATATATATATATATAATATATATATATATATATATTATATATATATATATATATATATATATATATATATATATATATATATATATATATATATATATATAATATATATATATATATATATATATATATATATATATATATATATATATATATATATATATATATATATATATTTATATGTATGTTGTTGTGTGTTGTGTTTACAATTTTAAAAGTAAAACAATTGTTACAAAGGGATCAACTTTTGAAAGCAATTTCTTTATTGAAAGAAGTAAATTTATAAAACAAAAAAGATCAGAAGAGAAGACGAAATATTTTTTTTTTATTTTTTATTTTTTATTATTTATTTTTTATTTATTTATTTTTTTTTTGACTAAAGTAAAGAGACGATTAAGGAAAGCTTTTCCAACCTAAGACCGACATACATTAAATACAATAGTTTTGAAATGTTTTGTTTGTGCTGAATTAAAGCTGTAAATTAAATGTACCATTATTTATTTTGACTTGTGGATAATGAATATAATTTTCGATATATAAGCCAATTTGTTAAAAGAATGTTTTGCGAAATTACTAATTAACCTCGAATATTATATATATATATATATATATATATATATATATATATATATATATATATATATATATATATATATATATATATATATATATATATATATATATATATATATATATATATATATATATATATATATATATATATATATATTATATATATATATATATATATATATATAATATTAATAAGATTTCAAGCATAAAATTTAAGCAAGTTATTTATTTATTTTTTTATTTATTTTTATTTTTTTATTTTATTTTATTTTTTTTTTGAATTTTCAAAACTGAATGTTTCTTGAATATTATATCATACTGTAAGGGATTTGACCCCTACTGAGTTTTAGTTTGTATTTATTATTTTATTTAAAAATCTAATGCATCCTTTTATTGCCCACGATTTCAGGGGTCTATTTGAGCAACTGTTTTTGGCCTGTAGACTTAGGTATTTAGCTCTCATTGGAAGGCATTAAGTGCTATCTGTATGATAAAAAGAGGGTGAAGAAGACGGTAACTTTCAGGAGTGGTGAAATTCAAGTTGCCACCTCTGTAGGTAAGGGGTTTAGAATTCGTTTTGGAGTCATGGGAACGAGATGGGATGACAGCAAGTAGAGTTATCTAATTGGGGTTTTTCTTTAATTTTCTAAGTGGCAATCATTACTGGAACCTCAATCATTAGTGGAACCACTCGTTTTTTTTTTTTTTTTTTTTTTTTGGAACCCATCTTTCTAATTAAAAAGCATCTGGTAATCTGTGTTTCTAAAGCCGTTAAATCACGGATTATTTGGACAGCGGAAAGGGTCTCATAAGAGGATTGGAGGTGATCGGGAAAGGGGACGCGTTGTACGTGTGGGGTTTGGTACTCCCATCCTCTTACATTTCAAACTATTTTCTTATTTTGTTTCAAGAGTTGCAATAGCGTTGTTCATGTTGGTTGCAAATACTTTGAAATTTGCCAAGATTGTAGTAAATATACCATTTAGTGAGCCATTTACTGGCCTGTTGAATTGTTACCTTGATTCTATCCACTCTTTTGAGCTTAGTGATTGTCTCTTTTCCTCAGACAGCCTTCGTCTACCATTAAAATTGAGCTATAGTAAGTTGGATAAAGTTAGTGTCAGGGTTTCTCCTCCTCTTGTTCGCTCTTTTTTTTTCCATGAGATTCAGATTTTAAATATTATTTTATGTGATAATTTGTTCCAATATTTCGAAATTCAAATATTATTATTATCATACTAAATAATTACACATACTTATATATATATTATATATATATATATATATATATATATATATATATATATATATATATATATATATATATATATATATATATATATATAATATATATATATATATATATATATATATATATATATATATATATATATATATATATATATATATATATATATATATATATATATATATATATATAATATATATATATATATATATATATATATATATATATATATATATATATATATATATATAATATATATATATATATATATATATTATATATATATATATATATATATATATATATATATATATATATAAATGGTGTGATGGAGCAAAACGCGTGTGTGTGCATAAATATTATTTTAAGACCAAGAAACATTATTCTCTTAAGAATTTAAAGCATGAACAAAAAGTAATATCTGTAATGTATTTCTAGTTTATTGGGAA
>SEYY01001794.1:82500-90000 GCA_009176605.1 Armadillidium nasatum | reverse complement strand
AAGTTTATGGAATAGAAAGTAATCTGCGGAAGCCAGATCTGTTGAATATAGCGGGTGGTGAAGTACTGTGACGCTTTTCTTCGCGAGAAAAGCTCTGACAGTAGCCGCATTATGAGAAGGAGCGTTATCATGCAACAAGAATCAGTCACCAGATTGAGCCAGATCTGGCCTAGCACGTCAGATTCTTTTTAAAAGAAAGACAACGACTGACGCTTTGTTGTAGGGTAGTATGCGAAACACCATGTTTCATCATCCGTTATATTCTTTTAAAGAAATCAACACCATCGTCAGTCATTTCAACCAAATTTTGACAGAACGCGCGTGGTCGTTGTTCCAAACTACCTTCCATGACAAACGATGTTTTTACCCAACTACATTTATGGAATGGGGGAACATCGATCGAGGTACGACCCCGTAACTTCGTTTAGAACACGTTCAAACATGTACAGTCGTGAACAGAAATTCGTCCCTCATTATTGATACACATATTCATGTTTTAAAAAAAATGGCGGTGAAGGGTTTGTCATTTAAAAATTTAGCCAATCAGTATTTAGTTTAGCTCCGCCCACATTTTTTATTTTCTTTTAATGTGGAATTTATGGTTTATATAAAGACACAGTTAAAGTTGAAATTCTAGTACAACGAAAATTTACTTTAACACTTCATATTATAATATTCATTCTAACATTTCTTTAACATTGGAATTAAATTTACCACAACAAAATTATTTACGAAATGATCAGGTAACTTAGAATTAGAATTAATTTAAATCAGAATTTAAAATGCTGTTTTGTTTTATTTAATGGTTTTAGATTGGGATTATATATATATATATATATATATATATATATATATATATATATATATAATATATATATATATATATATATATATATATATATATATATTAGAGAGAAGAGAGAGAGAGAGAGAGAGAGAGAAGCCAGACTTCAGTTTGAGCTAACTACATAACTAAAAAAGTACTTAACGTACGAAAAAAAGAATTACATTTTTAGAATCCTTGTCGAATTTCAGGTAGGAAACATTGGGAAATTAAAAAAAAATTCTTATAATAGGTCAGACTTCGGTTTAAACCAGCCGCATATTTAAAAAAAAGTACTGAACGTACGTAAAAAAGAATTACATTTTTAGAATCCTTGTTGAATTTCAGTTAGGAAAAGTGTAAAATATTTGCAAATAAATTTTAAAAAAAAATTTTTTTTTGGTTTTGTATACATATTCCTTCGCAAACAGAGGCAGTTGGATGCACACGTTGGATGCTTTGACAGGTCTTGTCCTACCACTTAGTAGATGCACTTTATATATATATATATATATATATAATATATATATATATATATATATATATATATATATATATATATATATATATATATATATATATATATATATATATATATATATATATATATATAACTTTAGTCTTCCTTTTCATTAACGATCTTCTCAACTTCTTCTTTATTAACCCTCATTCCGATGACTCAACACTCCATTCTTCTTCCCATTTCAAATCTGATCCCTCTTTCGCTTCTAGAATTGCTTATCGACTTCAACTCTCCGATTCTATTCTTGCCGATCTGAACGGGATTTATCGGTGGTGTCATCGCAACCTTATGAAATTCGAATCTTTAATTAAAAACAACTACTTCACATCTCCCTCTCAAAACACCTAACTTCCCTATCTCTTTCGATAGCTCTCCCGTCTTAACCTGTAAATAACGAAACATTTTTTTTAGTTGCCTTTTATTTCCATTCTTATTACTATAAATTGTTTTGTAATTCACTATTGTATATATTGCCAAAAAAACCTTTTGTATATATATCATGGCTCTAAATGAAACATATTTACTCATCCTGTATCTCAAGAACTAAGACTTTTCTGACATATCTTTATATAAAATCTTTTCAATGTGTAGATATCTTTTGCCCATTGCTCAAGTTGGTTCCACTATATATATATATATATATATATATATATATATATATATATATATATATATATATATATATATATATATATATATATATATATATATATATATATATATATATATATATATATATATATATATATATATATATATATATATATATATATATATATATATATATATATTATATATATATATATATATATATATATATATATATATATATATATATATATATATATATATATATATATATATATATATATATATATATATATATATAATATATATATATATATATATATATATATATATATATATATATATATATATATATATATATATATATATATATATATATATATATATATATATATATATATATATATATATATATATATATATATATATATATATATATATATATATATATATATATATATATATATATATATATATATATATATATAATATATATATATATATAATATATATATATATATATATATATATATATATATATATATATATATATATATATATTATATATATAATTATGTGCAGAAAATGAAATCTGTGAAAGGAATATTCTTTTATCTCATTTTGATTGGTTTGATACTTACGACGAACGCTCTCAAATGCTACATATGCAATAACTGCAACAAATTTGAGCTCAGTCAATCCCGTCAGTGCGATGTTCATTCCGCATATTGCATGGTAAGTAGAAATTTGCTCTTATCTTTTTGTAGTTTTTGTCATTATATAGATTCGTGTATATATATATATATATATATATATATATATATATATATATTATATATATATATATATATATATATATATATATATATATATATATATATATATATATCTATATATATATATATATATATATATATATATATATATATATATATATATATATATATATATATATATATATATATATATATATATATATATATATATATATATATAATATATATATATATATATATATATATATATATATATATATATATATATATATTACTATCTTTATGAAAAGCAAATAGGTTTTTGTATCTCGAGATAAACTGGTAATATCTTTTCTATCTTAACGACGTATCTTTATGTTATCTTGTGTTTTTCAGATCTATTCAAAAATGTGATAAAATTATACTATAAAAACTGCTTCCTAAGTTCTCTTCTTTTGGGTTTCTTCTCTATTCACTTGCTTGATTTTGTCATTTTATTTGAAATGTTTTCATGCCATTCGATGTTGATGGAAGTCTTCTTCCTTCCTTACCAGTAATTGTGTTTTTGAAGGTTTTGTTTTACCTTAATCTTTTTCTTATTTTTTTATTAATGAGTTGTTCAGTAGTTCCTTCATTATATCCATTCATTTAATGGTCACCTGACTCTGACTCTTCATTCCTATACTCTTCAAATCTGTTTCTCCATTTACCTCTTATTAAATTAACTCAACCTCCAATATCAAATTCTGATGTGAGAATTTCGGTAATTTCAGACTTCTTATTTATGATACTCCTCTTTTCCAGTCACTTCTGTACTGTGGATCTTTCTCCCAACTAGTGTTTTTCCTTCTGTAAATAGTATCCGATATGAACCAAAGGCTTTTTCTAGAAATTCAAGTGGACTGGAACCATTTTCGATGTTTTTCCCCTCTTCATAAAATCGGAATTCTTTTCTAGGGGAAATTAATAAAACAAAAACATGAAAAGTTTCTCCAAGGATTGTTACATTGCGATATTAGTCTAAGGTCACTTTTTTGCGCATATTTGCTGCCGTGCCAGAGAAATCAAGTACTTCATTAAAAAAAATTTTAATTAAACTTTACTTATATGTATAAAGCAGAAATAAGAATATAGAGTTTGTTAAAATTTGTTTATAAGAATTTGTTAAACCTTTCTAGCGCACGAACTAGGAAGTTATTAAGCTCCGTCTGCATGAAGTTATATAACAGAAGAGTCACTCAAGGTGAGCACTGAGCACATATCCCGAATTTAATTTTTGTCGCTCAAAAAGAAAACGAAAGTATGCTTCCATTTTGGGTATGATTTTCGTGCTTACAAGACTCCCGAATTTGGAGTGAAGTAAAAAATTTCATTTTGGGCCTCTACTTTTCATATGCTATATAATAATTAATAATTTTAACATTACGAAAACAATGAACATCAAATTTGAAATGTCAGACGATGTTTGATGTTATTCAAAGTAGGAGGAGCTTCATGGACAGCCTCAGACAAATGAAGCTCGTGTGCTATTACCCATAAGAATTATTCTTTTAAATTTTAAATTTTTTTTTCGAGAAACTAACATTAAATTACATGCTCTTAAAAGTAAAATAAAAAAAGTAACTTACTAGCAGAAACTAATTTAAGAAATAGTACTATCGTTATTAATTATAATTTTATTAGCAAAATAATGAATATTTATAACTTTAAAAAGAACAAACAATGTAAATTCATCGGATATTTTTTTTTTTTTAGATATGAATTTAATTTCTGAGAGCCTTCTGATGTAAAATTATCGTTGCGTAGCTTGGTCATAATCCTATAAATAATAATAATAATAATAATAATAATAATAATAAATAATAATAATAATAATAATAATAATAACAATAAATCGCTTTCTTTTTATAGTTGTGCATAAACAAGCTATAAAGAAAATTGCAATATATTACGTGGAGTCTAAAAGAAAGATTTTTTAAATCACAGCAATAACAGTTATTGATGCTTTTAGTTTCCTACGAGAAATAAAACTCCATCTTAATAGGTAGGAAACACTGTTTCATGAAACCCTCAAAATGTAATAACGTATAAGTAAGGTATTTCCTGTACGTATATATATATATATATATATATATATATATATATATATATATATATATATATATATATATATATATATATATATATATATATATATTATATATATATATATATATATAGAGAGAGAGAGAGAGAGAGAGAGAGAGAGAGAGACTGGCCCCTCACAAAAACTAATATTTTGCACTTGGACTCAATTTCCTTTACTTTAGTCGTTAATGAAAAAGTTAGGATGGTATCTCATGTCTAAGAACCATTTGTTGTTGTTGTTGTTGTTGTTGTTGCTGTTGTTGTTGTTGTTGTTGTTGTTGTTGTTGTTGTTGTTGTTGAATGAAAACAATAGTTGCTATCTAGCTTTGCTATAATTTGTTTGAAAAAATTTGCCTTACATTAACACTGTAATATTGCATATGCTAAGTGGTCAGGTCTTTTTTTCTGTTCACTAATTTTAAAACGAGTTTAATAAGTAATAAGTAAGTCCTTTTCCCTCGTATTATTTGAGGTACTTTTGTATACAAAGAAATTATAGAGCTAATTCATTCTCAAAAAAAAAAAATAATACAAAACAAACAAATCGTTACATATTGAATAAAGTAGCCAAACATTCAATTAGCCAAGTATCCATTAGCCAAGTAGCCAATTAGGCAAATAGCTAAGCAGCGAATTAGCCAATTAGACAAATTTTCAACAAGACCTGATGAAAATGAAAAACTAAGTAAAACTTGGAACTTGCACTTAATGATGTGCTTAAAAGAAACAAAACTTATAAGATAAAGTTTAGGTTTTGTCGAGTGAAGATGTGTTGTCTGTCCTCTCTCATAGTGAGATATTAACCTTTCTTTATCTTGTGCTTATGCTAGGGAAAATGTGCTGTTTTTTTTTTTTTTTTTTTTTTTTTTTTTTTTTTTTTTTTTTTATCATTTATTTTTCTGTTTTAATTAAAGTGTTTTGACCATCTAATGCTAAAGTGGTCTTATGAAGACCTTCGCCATTTTTAAAACGAAATTCAAGTTTTAACCTTTTAATTTTCTTAACTTAATACAGGTTTTATTATTTTAGTAAGTTTTATTCTTTAAGAGAAAAACTCCTTTAGAATTTGATACCTTTTAAGTCTACCGTGGCTCAAACGGTAGGGTGATTGACTCACGTGCTTGAGGGCGCCAGATCGATCCCACTTGGGGATCCTAGGTATATACTACCTAGAAAAGTTCCTCTCCTCGAATAGGGGAATGCCCGTGAGATGTGAACTTTTCAAAAAAAAAAAAAAAAAAAAAAAAGTTAAGTAACTTGCAATTGTTTACAATTTAATAAACAAACTTTTATATATTTCATTTTTACGATTATATCATGATACAAATACGAAGGTGGAATGAGCTTGCAAGTGTTAGAATGTGTCTTAATTTTAACTTTTTAAATTCAGGTTTTTAAGATATGCATTATTTCAGCTTCAGTTTTACTTTGATATTTTGTTTGTTTGTTTGTATTTTTGTTTATTTTAATCGTGACTGCGTGTGTAGAATGGAGGCATGAGTTCTCTGTACAATATACGAATGTCCGTGGTCTACGTTCTACTATATTAACTGTACCACCTCTCTAACACACATCCTAACATTTTTCTCTTGTCTGAGACTCTGATATCTAAGGACTCATGCTCTAACGTGTTTATTATATCTAACTATAACTTATTAAATAATTTCCATCCTAAAAGTGGAGTATGTGTCTATGTTAATACTAACACTCCAGGAACACGCCTTAGAAATCTCGAACCTCTAACTAACTTCTATATTTTGAATATAGAACATATTTTTCTATCATCAGTTTGGCTTTCGACGTTCGTGATCTACTGATGATATACTCTCCTATCTCACAGATCTATGCTCTTCTACCCTTAAGGACTATGGAGAGTCTTGTGTGGTGACGTTTGACAGTATCAAAAGCATTTGACAGGATATGGCATGAGTATCTGCTTTCAAAGCTCCTCTCATTTAGGTTTCATCCTCCTCCCTGCTTACTTATTTCTAGCTTTCTTTCTAATCGTTTCATTTCGGTTGTTGCTGGTGGTGTGACTTCTTCTTCCTTTTCTATCAATAGTGGTGTTCTTCAGGGATCTGTTTTTCCCTTACTCTATTCCTACTTTTTATTAATGGCTTTTTCAACTGCTCATTTAATCATTTCCATTCATATGTCGATTACTCGAACGTCAATTCTTCTATTAATTTCAAATATTCTCCATCTTTTACATCTAGAGTTGCCTCTTGTCTTCATCTTTCCGATTCTATTCTTGCAGATATTAATAAAATTTCCCAGTGAGGTTGTCTTAAAGTTGTGAAATCCAACTATTTAAAAACACAACTTTTCAACTTCTAGAAATCTCTCTCTCAAAGAGACCTTCTAACTTTTCAATTTCTTTTAAGAGGTTCTCCCATCTCTCCATTTGACAATGTAAACATCCTTGGCCTTCACATAAGCAAAAAAAAAAATATCTTGAAAAACTCACATCACAACTGTTGTTTAAGGCGGGCTCAAATAAGCTGAAGCTTCGAGTTCTGTTTAGGTTGCGAGATTTATTTTCTTTTTCAAAGTTACTACAATTATACAAGGGCCTCATCTGTAACTTTTTCTCTTTTATATATGTGCTACAGCGGAAAGTGCTTACAGGAATTTACCACTCGTCTACCTTTACCTTTGCGGCTTCCTCGCAGCACAAGGAGTGT
>SEYY01001794.1:67500-75000 GCA_009176605.1 Armadillidium nasatum | reverse complement strand
AGAGCTTCCTGCCTAAAACTGCCCTGGCGGTATTTTTAAGATGCAGAGACTAAATTTCCATCGTTTTTGACATCTAATTCCGTCGCCCAGATGTTGCATTGCATTGATGCCGATTTTTTTTCCTTTTTCGAGAAGTTAACAATTATTAGAATATTGTATATATATATATTATATATATATATATTATATATATATATATATATATATATATATATATATATATATATATATATATATATATATATATATATATATATAATATAAATATAAATATATTATATATTATATATATATATATATAATATATATTATATATATATATATATATATATATATATATATATATATATATATATATATATATATATATTATATAAATTATATATATATATATATAATATTATATATATATATATATATATATATATATATATATATATATATATATATATATATATAATATATATATATATATATATATATATATATATATATATATATATATATATATATAATATATATATATATATATTATATATATATATTATATATATATATATATATATATATATATATATATATATATATATATATATATATATATATATATATATATATATATATATATATATTATATATTATATATATATATATATATATATATTATATATATATAATATATATAGCAATAACTCCATTCTCGTCAAGATGCGCGAAGCAGTTTGCCTCTCTCGACTCATCACCGCACTACCACACCTCAGCACTATCCCACCCACACATACCAATAGCACGCCCACACCCACACCCTACCGACCCCACACCCGAACCAGCACACGTACCCACACCATCACCCGCATCCGTAAGGTTTACTTGTTCCTACCTTATGAAATATATGATCCCGTAAAATATATATAAATTGTATAAAATGTATTCATCCTTGCGCGTCTTTTAATTTAGTATAGAACGACGTTTACGGATTTATGTTTGAATATCTTCATCGGGAAGCAAAGATGCCTGATCCTGCAGAGTAAATGAGCTAATGGGGATATATATTTTTGTTTGTTTGTTTCTGAAAGAGAGAGAGAGAATAAGTCTTGGTCAAGGCTGATGTATTACAGAATGCATATCTAAGTATGGATATACTTATGCGTGTGCGGGAATGATAGCGATTATAAGATGAAGCTTGATATTGTACTATGATAATCACATTGATGTTTTAAGTAAATACTTTTACTACTAACGCTACTACAGCTGACATCGTGATAACAAAGAAGTTGTCTAGAGAGCATAGAGTATGTAATACTGCTACTATAATGACTAACATTTTGAAAATTACAAAATAAATTGTCTAAGAGAGACTAGGGTATAAAATACTGCTACTGCTACTCTTACGATTAACGATAATAATAATAATAATAATAATAATAATAATAATAATAATAATAATAATAATAATAATAATAATAATAATAATAATAATAAAATAATAATTAATTTAGCAAACTGAATATGATAATGTTAGTACGAATGTGATAATAATAACTTGGAATAAAGAGTGTAGTAAGAGTATCATGATAATGAAAGTAAAAACCGTTGAAATAGAAGCATCAAATGTGTGTGTGTTTGTACTACTTTATAGTCGTAAAGAATATGGTTAGGAAAGATTGCAAATAGAAATAGAATGATTTATTGAATAAGCTCTTAAGTTTTACGGTACATATATTTCATAAGGGTTGTTTACAATATAAACAACAACAATAATAATAATAATAATAATAATAATAATAATAATAATAATAATAATAATAATAATAAAGCTAGTGAGGAAAAAATAATAAAAACCTTAAAAAAAAGAATTATAGTACTTGTAATAAAGAGGATAATTAGAGAAGAACCAAAATAATGAAAATAAAAAACATTACTAAGAAAACATCAAATGTGTGTGAATGTGTGTGTTAGGTGTAAATACAGTTGAAACAGATATAAAAGTAAAGTACTTAAGAAAAAAATAATAAAAAGGATGAATAGAAACTATATGATATATTACACAAGCTCTTATGTTTTAGGGTATGTATATTTCACAAGTAAAAACATGAAAACATTGTGTATACTGTTGATGCTGTGGTATGACTGTACTGCTGTGTGGCAGTGTGTAGTAGAGCATTTGGCAGCTTTAAATGTTTTACCAAGAATGGGGCTAAGGCTTTAAGCGGATAAACAAACCTACAACCCTCTAAGTATAGACTTAGCTAGCTCCATCAAGGATGGAGCTAAGTCCTTAATCAGGTAAACACCCATATAACCTCTAAAGAATCAAATATGAGTTTGTGTGTATGTGTGTGTTTGTTATGAAACAATTATAATAGCAAATAATATTTTTAGGAAAAGAATTGTAAATATTGTAAATAGGAATAGGATGATATATTAAATAAGCTCTTATGTTTTACGGTACATATATTTCACAAAGTTTAATATAATAATAATAATAATAATAATAATAATAATAATAATAATAATAATATAATAATAATAATAATAATATAATAATAATAATAATAATAATAATAATAATAATAATAATAATAATAATAATAATAATAATAATAATAATAATAATAATAATAATAATAATAATAGTAATAATAATAATAAAGATGGTGAGGATGAGTTTAATAAAGATTGGAGAAGAATTAGTAATAATTATAAATTCATCGGATAAGGTATTCAACAAAGTGGATGGAGTATATATTAAGCAAGCTATAAATTTTACGGGATCGTATATTTCAGAAGGTAAAAACAGGTAAACCTTACAGATGAGTGCAATGGTGTGGGTGTGTGTGCGGGTGCGGGTGCGGGTGCGGGTGCGGGTGCGGGTGAGTATTAGTGGGGTGGTGCTGTGATGTAGTGCTGAGGCTGTGGGTCGAGAGAGCCATGCTGTTTTGCGAATCTTAACTAGAGCTAAGACCTTGTGCGTCAGAACTCCAATACTTTATACCTCTTCACATACATACACACATTTCAATATAATTGTTTAATATTTTTAAGTCTTTATTTTTGCTTAATTTTGAATTTTTTTTAATTTTAATTGTTTTTATTATAATTTTTTTTATTATTTATCTTTTAATTTATTTTTTCTTTTCTTCTTTTTTGGGAGGCAGAGGTTTGGACCTTCAAGGGGTATGGTATATATATATATATATATATATATATATATATATATATATATATATATATATATATATATATATATATATATATATATATATATATATATATATATATATATATATATATATATATTATATATATATATATATATATATATATATATATATATATATATATATATATATATATATATATATATATATATATATATATATATATATATATATATCATTTTCATTTTATTTATTTATTTATTTATTTTTTTTTTTTGGGGGGGGGAGCGGAGGAGATTGGACCTCAAGGGGTATGGCGTTGGTATTTATATACGAGTATATTAATTTTTGTTGCAACATCGAAACATGATATTGCATATATATATATATATATATATATATATATATATATTATATATATATATATATATATATATATATATATATATATATATATATATATATATATATATATATATATATATATATATATATATATATATATATAGAAACATTTTTTTGCAACATACGGGTGACGGAATGGGTATGTTTACTACTGATTCGTTTGATTGCCGGTTTCGTTTATTCATAGTTAACGTATACGAGAATACTAAAAAATACTTTGTAAATTGTAAAGACTTATGCAGATATCCGCATGTGACATCCGCATCCGCATCCTCATCCGCAGTTCATGTTTTTGTAATATCCGCATCCACATCCACAATTATTAAATGCGGATGTTGCTGGTGTAAAAAATTTTTAAAGTTATTTATTTATTGTCTAAAGTTTCATTATTTTTGGATAGCATGAATAAGAAAATAATTATTAAATATATATATATATATATATATATATATATATATATATATATATATATATATATATATTATATATATATATATATATATATATATATATATATATATATATATATTCTTCTTATTCGCTCTGATGGTTCTGTTGCTAACAATTCAACTGAAAAGACTAATCTCTTCGGCTTCCTGTTTTACTTTAATTCAACCTTGAATGACTCCGGCAATCCTCCTCCTACTTCTTCTCCTCTCAGATGCCCCATGCCTTTACCTGTGATTACATTTGATCAAGAGCATGGTCTTTTAAATTCTATGAACGTTAGGAAGGCAAGCAGCCCGGATGGCATTCCTCTCAGAGTCTTAAGGGAGTGCGCTTCTGTGCTGGGTCCGTCCCTCGTTCAACTTTTCTCTCCATACCTCAACACTAATACTTTCCCTCAGTGTTGGAAACGAGCATTAATCTAACCTATTCCGAAGAAAGGTAGCCGCTCTAAACCATCTAACTATCGTCCTATAACTCTCACTTGCATTCTAAGATCTTAGAAATGATTGTCAACTCTCATTTCTTAGATCATCTGGAACCCCATTTCCTTCTTTCTGATCATCAGTATGGTTTTCGACGTTCGAGGAGTACTGGTGATATTATTCTTTCCTATCTCACAGATTTATGGTTTACTGCCCTTAGGGAGACTTGTGTGGTGGCACTTGACATATCTTTAGTCATTTCAATGGGTATGGCATGCTTTAGTGATTTCCAACCACGCCTTTTTGGTTTCCTCCTTCTCTATGCTTACTTATGTCTAACTTTCTTTCTAATCGTTCCATTTCGATTGTTGTTGATGGGGCGACTTCTTCTTCCTTTCCTGTCAATAGTGGTGTTCATCAGGGTCTGTCTTGTCTCCTACTCTATTCCTACTTTTCGTGAATTACCTTCTCAGTTGTTTGACGAACCCTATCCTTTCATATGCTGATGTCTCGACCCTCCATTCTTCTACTCATTTATAATCTGCTCCCTCCTTTGCATTTAGAGTTGCCTCTCGTCTTCGTCTTTCAGATTCCGTTCCTGCCGATCTGGATAAAATTTCACAGTGGGGTCGTCCAACCTTGTGAAATTCAACTCTTTAAAATCTCAACTTCTTGAAATCTCTCTCTCAAAGACACCTCCTAACCTTTCTATTTCTTGATATTGATTGATATAATAATGGTTCTCCCGTCTCCCCTGTTGACTATAAACATCCTTGGCGTTTCCAACCAACGGGTTGTTGGTTGCCTCACATCACAAGGGTTGCTAAGACTAACTCAAAGAAGCTGGGAGTTCTGTTTAGGCTGCGTGAATTTTTTACTTCTTAGCTGTTACTCCAATTATAAAAGGGCCTCATCCGCCCTTGTATGAAGTACTGATCTCATATCTGGGGTGGCTCAGGTTTCACCCGTCTTTCGAATAGGGTTGTGTCAAAGGTAGAAGACTTATAAATTGTTCCGCTCTTTCTAATTCACTTTTCAGGGTGACGTTGGTGCCTTGTCTCCTTTCTATAGGTACTACAACCACAAATACTCGAGGAAACTGACTGTACATAAATTTTTTATGGATATAGGGAATTTCAGGCCTATCTGCTGTGAAGCCTTCTTTTTTCCAGCCACGTCTGTTTTATGAAATTCTCTCCCGTCTTCTGTGCTTCCTGAAAAATTTAATCTCAATTAAGGCGTAGCACAGGAGGTACATTATCTGAACATCAATTTTGTGTGGATATAGGCAACTGTAGGCTTTTCTGCTGTGATGCTTTCTTCTTTTCAGCCAACTCTGTTTTGTGGAATTCTCTCCCATCTTTTGTGCTTCCTGTCGAATTTAATCTGAATTACTTTAAAGCCAACGTCTGTGCTGAACTACGAAATTGGCATTAGGTAGGATTTGTAGAGGTTTTCTTATTCTCTTACTGATCTAACACCCCTCATTGAATAAAGCTCTGACACACACACACACACACACACACACACACACACACACACACACACACACACACACACACATACACACATATATATATATATATATATATATATATATATATATATATATATATATATATATATATATATATATATATATATATATATACCGATTACCACCACTCACGGGAAGAGAGCTTTTCAAGGAGGGAGCATGAAAAAAATAATGGAGCCCGGGACTTAACGCAGTGCTCTCAGGTGAGCATAGACGGAAACCTTGAAGAGAGAAAGATTAAATGCAGGCTGAAATATAGATAATGGAAAGGAGATCCACAGAACAGAGGTGGCTGGAAAGAAGGAGGCACCACAACGGGCAAGCCTGGGTTTCCAGCATCCACTCAAAATCGAGTGAAAGCAAGGCACCCCTTGTAGAACGAGGTCGACGCAATGGTGGAGGAATGCGAGAGTCCAATTTCTCGAGTACTTGCCTTTGTAATACCAATAGAAAAGAGATAGTGTTCCAACATCACGTCGTAAAGATAGTGGATCAAGAGAGTTTGAAAGTAGGGGACAGTTTATTAATCTTTTAGCCTTAGACTCAACCCTATCCAAAAGAGAGGAGGAACCGGAACCCCCTCAAATGTGTGAACAGTACTCCACACAAGAGCAAATAAGAACCTTATTTAAGAGAAAAATTCTCTCAACCTGAAGAGTATTTCCTGCTTTTTAGAGACCGCCTTAGCAAGCGTTGTGGTATGTGTTTTTCAAGACAATTTGTTGTTTATGTTTAGACCAAGAATGTTAATGTTATTTACAGGTGAGACGGGAGAGTTATCAAAGAAGAAAGGAAAGTTGGTAGGTGATTTAGAGAGGGAGATGTGAAGTTGAGTTTTTAGAGAGTTAAATTTCACAAGGTTGCTATGACCCCACCGGGAAATTCCATCAAAATTAGCAAGAATAGAATCTGAAAGTTGAAGACCAGAAACAATTCTAGAAACAAAAAAAGGAAGCAGATTTGAAATGAGTAGAAGAATGTAGAGTTGAGTCATCAGCATAAGAGTGAACAGAGTTAGAAGTGAAGTTTACAAGATCGTTAATGAAAAGTAATAATAAAGTTGGAGATAAAACAAAACCCTGAGGGACATCACCATTGACAGGAAAGAAGGAAGGGGTCGCTCCATTTACAAGTGACGAAATGGAACGATCTGAGAGAAACCTAGACAAGAGTAAGCAAAGAGAAGGAGGAAACTCAAAGGAAGGGAGCTTAGAGAACAGCGATGCATGCCATAGCCGATCAAAAGCCTTAGATATGTCAAGCGCCATCAAACAAGACTCCCCGAAGTCCCTAAGGGCAGAAGACCATAAATCAGGGAGATAGGAAGGTATGTCATCAGTTGACCTCGAACATCGAAAGCTATACTGATAATCTGAGAGACTCCAAATGATCCAGGAAATGAGAGTTAAGGAGAGTTTCAAAAATTTTAGACAGAACACAAGTGAGAGTTATAGATCGATAGTTAGAAGGATCAAAGCTGCTACCTTTTTTCGGGATCGGTTGAACATATACGCGTTACCAGCAA
>SEYY01001794.1:50000-55000 GCA_009176605.1 Armadillidium nasatum | reverse complement strand
TATTAATAGGGGGAGGACGTAGTGCCGTCCGAAGCGATGCAAGTACCCCCATTGGGCATAACCCACGGAGTGATAGGATGGGCTAGACCATTCCGTTTCACTCCGTTGCCCTTTGGTTCGTTCCTTTTCGCGTTTCACCTTCTCAGGGGGGTCTCTAGCGTACCCCCGCCTCACACTGGAGTGTCTATGCTCCAACTACCTCTCCACCCCAATTCTTCACATGTTCCCACATTTTACAATGCGCTTACTCTTACATTACCTAAAACAAAACAAAAATAAAATGGCGAAACCAACAGCTGCCTCGGAGATGCTTAGAGGGGCGGCATCCAAAGAATGCCCCTCAACCTCCACCCCTCACCCCATCATCACTTGGGAGTTGGGCGGCCTCCGATGATGGGGATGGTGCCGCCATGACCCGGCGTCCGGCTTGCCCCGTGCACGGTCTTCTTTTTTCATTAATTTCTGCAACATTCGCGGTCTTTTTTCTAATTTCCCCTTTGTCGAACACCATCTCTCTTCTTCTAAACCTCATCTCTTATTTCTAACCGAAACTCAGGTGCTTGAGTGTGCTGACAGCAAACCTTATTCTGTTACCTCCTACTGTCTCTATCCTCAATTTTCAGCCAAAAGGCGGTTGTTGCGCATATGTGCGCAACGATGTTATTTGCTCTCGTGTCTCTGATTTGGAGTCTAATGAATTTTCTACCTTATGGCTTAAGCTCTCTTGCAATTCTACTACTAAATTTATTTGTTCTGTCTATTTATCTCCTAATTCTACTGACTATAAAAATTCTTCGACTATTTAAACTCCAAAATAGAGCACATTCTATCCTCTTTCTCCTTTCTCTGAAATCATCATTTTAGGGGATTTCAATGTTCACCACCGCCAATGGCTTTCATCTAGTTCTCAATCTCCAGCCGGTGAACTCGCCTTCAACTTTTCTATCCAGAACAACCTTGAGCAGTTGGTGCAACTCCCTACCCGTATCCCTGACCGTCTTGGTGATGAACCCAACATACTTGATCTTTTCTTAACCTCTAATCCTTCTCCTTATACTGTTAAACTCTTTCCTCCTCTGGGTTCATCCGATCACCTTCTTATCTCCGTATCTTGTTCTGTCTCTTCAAGTCTTCCGCAAGAACGGCCCCCGCCTTCGGCGAGGAGACGTCTGTGGCACTTCGGTGCCACTAACTGGTCAGACTTGCGGTTGTACTTCTCTGATTTCCCATGGAATGATTATTGCTTTCGTGGGAGGGGTCCCTCGGAGTGTGCCGAGCGCATAACCGAGGTGATTCTCTCTGGCATGGAGGCGTACATTCCATATTCTTTCCCTTCTACTAAACCTAACAAACCTTGGTTTAACTCTGCTTGTTCTCGCGCTATCCGCCGCAGGGATACTGCCTTCAGAGATTACCGTCGTCTTCAAACTCCTGAAACTCATGCTACTTATATTTCATCCCGGAATCGTGAAAATCAAAATCTATTCTTCGAGATACAAAAAACTCTTTTCTCCGCCGCAAATGCAATAATCTTTCTGGTTCTTCTTCATCTCGCCCTTTCTGGCATTTCGCAAAAAATGTCAACTCTAACTTTGCTTCTTCCTCTTTCCCTCCTCTAGTATCTTCTGATGGCACAACTGCCATTTTACCTTCTACTAAAGCTGAACTCTTCGCTCAAACTTTTGCCTCTAACTCTACCTTAGACGATTCCGGAGCTATTCCTCCTCCTTCAACCCCCTCCAACTCATTTATGCCTAACATTGTAATTTCTTCTAAAGATGTCATTTCTGCTCTCTCTGAGCTTAACACTAAGAAGGCGTATGGTCCTGATGGTATTCCTCCTGCGGTTCTCAAAACTTGTGCTTCCGAGCTTGCACCCTGCCTTGGTAAACTATTTCGTCTTTGCCTTTCTACTTCGATCTTCCCTTCTTGTTGGAAACGTGCGCTCATTCAACCTGTACCGAAGAAGGGGGACCCTTCTCAACCCTCTAACTATCGTCCAATTTCTTTAACCTCCGTTCTTTCTAAAGTTTTCGAATCTATCCTTAACAGGAAGATTTGGAAACATCTCAATTCTTCCAATCTTATCTCTGATCGCCAGTATGGCTTTCGTAAAGGACGTTCTACTGGTGATCTTCTTTCCCTACTTTCTGACTCTTGGTCCTCCGCTCTTCGGGGTTTCGGTGAATCTTTCGCTGTGGCGCTAGACATATCGAAAGCTTTCGATAGAGTCTGGCACAAAGCTTTGATTTCCAAACTTCCCTCTTTCGGAATCTATCCTTCTCTCTGTGACCTCCTATCTAATTTCCTTTCTGGTCGTTCTATAGCAGCTGTCGTAGACGGCCACCGTTCCTCCTATAAATCTATAAATAGTGGTGTTCCTCAAGGATCTGTCCTTTCTCCAACTCTTTTTCTAATTTTCATCAATGATCTTCTCTCTATTACTTCATCTCCTATACCACTCCTATGCCGATGACTCCACCCTTCATTATTCCTTTCAATTTGAAAGACGTCCCTCCCAACAGCAGTTATTAGACGCAAGAAGGATTGCCTTGGAGCAACTGACCTCTGATCTATCTCTCATTTCAAATTGGGGCAGAGAAAACATGGTCGTTTTCAATGCCTCAAAAAATCAATTCCTCCATCTTTCTACTCGACACAATCTTCCACACAACTATGATATCTTCTTCGAAAACACTCAACTCAAACCTTCATCTGTTCTCAATATTCTCGGTGTTTCTTTTTCTCGTGATCTTTCTTGGAAAGATCACATTATTTCTCTCTCTAAACAAGCTTCTAAGAGGTTGGGTGTTCTGAGGCGCCTTCGTAGTTTTTTTACGCCACCCCAGTTGCTTGCTCTGTATAGGGGTGTTGTTCGCCCCTGTATGGAGTACGCCTCGCATATCTGGGGTGGGTCCACACATACAGCTCATCTTGAAAAGGTGGAGTCTAGGGCTTTTCGTCTTATCAACTCTCCTGCTCTTACTAACTCTCTCCAATCTCTTTCTTCCCGTCGAATTGTTGCGTCACTCTCTCTATACTATTATTACTATTATACTATTACAACGGACATTGCTCTTCTAAACTCTCACGTCGCATACCTCCTCCACTGAGAAGGGCTCGTTCGACACGTCTTTCTACACAGTCTCATCCTTTCTCTGTCCAACTCTCCGACCCCAGACTTAACCGCTATGTTCAATCTTACATGTACTCTACTGGTAAAGTCTGGAACACACTCCCTTTATCTGTTTTCCCAACTTCCTTTGACTTGCACACTTTTAAACGCCGTGTATCGGGTCACGTCGGCCATTAGCGACCCCGAATCCGATTGCTTCCCAACTCCGGTGGATATTGGTAGGCCTTGGGCCTTTGCCCACAGGAGGAGATATATATAATATATATATATATATATATATATATATATATATATATATATATATATATATATATATATATATATATATATATATATATATATATATATATATATATATATATATATAATATATATATATATAATACTAAATAAAAATGTTATTCATTCGAAATTCCCGCGATATATAAAATATATATACGGGTTAGTTTCATTCATACATCTCTAATTGAAAAGTTGGAGTATAGTGCTTTTTAACTAACCCTCTCTAGTCTCTGCCCGTCAAATTGTTAGGTCATTCTCTCTCTATATTATCGCTATTTCAACAAACACTGCTCTTTTGAGCTCTTCCGTCGCATATCTCTTCCATTGAGAAGAGCTCGTGCGACAAGATTTTCAAATCAATCTCACCCTTCCATCCTCCAACTCTATGACGCCAGACTTAACTTCTATGCCTAATCTTATGTATACTCTATTGATAAAGTTTGGAACATACTCCCATTATCTTTTTTCCTTACTTCTTTTAAACCTGCACACTTTCAAGCGACGTGTATCGGGAAATGTCGGCCTTTAACTGGTATTTTCCCAATTCTGCCTGAAATTACTATGCTTCTGGCTTTTGCATACCTATATATATATATATATATATATATATATATATATATATATATATATATATATATATATATATATATATATATATATATATATATATATATATATATATATATATATATATATATATATATATATATATTCTTTCTAGCCTTATAGGATAATGAATAAGATAACCTCTTATCTCTGGATTGTATTTTTATTCTCTATATTAAAAACCTAAAAACTATAAATAGCTTTAATTAATCATATGAAAAACAAATAAAAATTAATAATAATAATAATAATGATGATAATAGTAACACCAAAAGAAAATTTAACAATATAAAATGAATATTGTAATAACACTTAGGATCATCAAATATAATAAAATAAATGATAAAATAAAAGTAATAGGAATATCTTTTTCAAAAATCTAATTAAATACTTGGTCAAAATTCAAAAATGACTAAAGGGAAACAAAAAATTTAAAAAAAAAATAAAAAAAAATAAGGAAAATTAAATCAATCAAAAAAAATAAAATTCATCTTCAAAAAAAATTTTTCTTTAATTAATCTCTAAGGTTTCTTTCAAAATATGACTACCAAATGAAAAAATAATCCTCAAAAGAATGATGTAGGGCTAAAACAAATCAATTGAAAATAAAATCATAAAACCAACAATAAAACTTTTTTAAATAGAAATTAATGAATATGACGATCTTACAAATTTAAAATAAAAATAAAATTTTCCTTTTTAGGCAAAAATTTTCACTAACACCAGTAAAAAAAAAAACATCACTATGCCTAGAGAGAGAGAGAGACCAATCTTTTATTTATCTAATTTCCAGAAAATAAAAATAATTATGAAAAGTGATAACATTATAATAATAATAATAATAATAATAATAATAATAATAATAATAATAATAATAATAATAATAATAATAATAATAATAATAATAATAATAATAATAATAATAATAATAATAATAATAATAATAATAATAATAATAATAATAATAATAATAATA
>SEYY01001794.1:22500-40000 GCA_009176605.1 Armadillidium nasatum | reverse complement strand
TTTCTCTTCAACGACGATTTTTTTTCTTGAAACTCTGTTTTTTCAACCGGTATTTTCCATTACCATTGTCTTCAGGTTCTTTGTAATATTTTTGTGGAGTTGTTTGAGAAAAGATTCTTGCAACTGGTCCTGAAACAATCTCCGATCACTTTCTTATCTCTGAATCCTATTCTATTTTTTCAAGACTTTCTCAAGAAAGACACCCTACTTGAGGAGGAAACGTTTGTGGAATTTCGGTGCCTCAAGCTTTTCGAACTTGCGGTCGTACTTCTTAATTTTCATGGGATGATTATTGCTTCCGTGGGAGGAGTCCCTCGGAGTGTGCAGAGCGCATTACTGAGGTGATTTTCTCTGGTATGGAGGTGTACATTCCATATTTTTTCCCTTCTACTGAACCTAATAAACTTTGGTTCAACTGTTTGTTCTCGTGATATTCGTGCTGCCTTTAGGGATCACCATTTTCTTCAAACTCCAGAAACTCACGCAACTTATATTTCATCTCGAAATTGTGCAAAATCTTTCCTTCGTAACACTAAAAACTCTTTCAGGGGCAGCCTGTTCAACCTTCCAAAGAAAGATCACGAGAAAAAGATACGCAGAGAATATTTAGGACTGATAAAGGTTTGAGTTGTGTTTTCGAAGATGTCATAGTTGTGTGGAATATTATGAAGAGTAGTAAAAGATAGACGAACTGAGTTTTTGAGGTACTGAAAACAACTATGTTTTCTCTGCTCCATAATGAAATTCAAGAACGATAAGGATTTAGTTTCTCCAGGGCTACCCTCCTAGCAATAATTAATTGCCGTTAAGTGTGAAGGACTCAAAATGAAAGGGTTAATGGAGGGTATAGTTATCGGCTTAAGAGTTGGTTAGTAATGAAGTAATAAAGAGAGAAAGTCACAAATGAAAAACAGAAAAATATTTGGTGATAGAACAGATATCAGAGGAACACTACTACTTACAAACTTAAAGGATGAATGGTGGACGTCTACAACAATTGTTATAGAACGACCGGGAAGTAAATCAGACACAGAAGTTTAGAAATCAAAATTTTGTGTCATGCTATATTAAAGCCTTTTTTATATGCCTAGTGCCACAACAAAAGATTCACAGAAAGGCCATAAAGCAGAGTATCAAGAGGCAGAGTAAAGACATAGGTCACTAGTAGAGTATTTCTTACGAAAAGCAACACTCCTTCATATCACAATTCGACAGAAATTCACTTGATATTACTTTATTTAAATTGGACATATAAAATAAGTAAAAATGTCAGCAAAAATTCAAAGTTAATTAAAATTTAAAACAATATAAGAACAGAAAATGACAAGCATAGAATTTACAATATTCACACAAATTGATGTGAATGCATGGCACTCCTCGTGCTGCGAGATTGTGTGCCAAAATTACGTGATATATCCAGAGGTTTAAGGAAGTTTGAAAGTAGGGAGCAGTTTATTAGTTTTTTCGCCTTAAATTCAACCCTGTCCAAAAGACAAGGCAAGCTACAGCCACTCCCCTCCCCCCTCACACACACACACACACACACACACACACAACTGCCTCCTAAATGAGAGAACAGTACTCCATACATGATGAATAAGAACCTTATGCAATGGGAGTAAATATTAGAAAGTAAATTAAAGCAAATATAAGAACTTGAAAAATGACAAACATATAGTTTGCAATATTTACGCAAAATTCATGTGAGTGCATGGCACTCTTCGTGCTGCGAGATTGTGTGTCAAAGTCAAGTGACAGATACAGGGGTTCAAGGAGGTTTGAAAGTAGGGAACAGTTTATTACTTTTCTCCTTAAACTCAACCCTGTCCAAATGACAAGCTGAGCTAGAGCCACCCCCACCTCCGTCACACAGATTCACACAACCGCCTTCCAAATGAGAAAACAGTACTCTATACATGGTGGATAAGACTCTTATATAATGGGAATAAAAATAAGAAAGTAAATTAAAGTAAATATAAGAACATGAAAAATGACAAGCTTGGAGTTTGCAAATTCACACAAAATTGATGTGAGTGCATGGCACTCCTCGCGCTGCTAGGGTGACGCAATGTTGGTAGAATGGGAAAGGTCAGTTACCTCGAGCACCTGCCAATATAACACCTATAGAAAAGAGATTGTGTGCCAAATTCACGTGGCAATTACAAAGGGAGTTTAAAAGTAAGAGACAGTTTATTAGTTTTTTCTCCTTAGACTCTACCTTGTCCAAAAGATAGGCAGAGCTAGAGCCACGCCTCCATCCCACAACCGCCTCTCAAATGAGGGTAGATAAGACTCTTGATTGATAAGACCCTTAACCCACGAGTGTCTGTTCGGAAGAAAAAAATTTCCCGAACACGGTTGGTGTTACTCTCCATATATATATAAATATATATATATATATATATATATATATATATATATATATATATATATATATATATATATATATATATATATATATATATATATATATATATATATATATATATATATATATATATATATATATGCTCGACAGCAATTTAACTCTAAGAGAGTGACCCTGGAGTAGTCAACCTCTGGTCTTTCTTACAGAGGGGAGAGAAAACATGGGGATTTTCAGTCACAAAAACTCTGATTCTCCATCTTTCTACTCGATATAACGTTCAATGCAATTCTGACATCGCCATTTAAACTTTCGTCTGAGCTTAAATTTTCTCGATATTTCTTTTTCTCGTAATCTTTCTTTAAAGGATTACAGTACTTCTCTTTGAAAGCAAGCTTCTAGATGTTTAATGTTCTGGGGCTCCTTCGAAATTTGCTTACTTTTCACAGGTGCCTTGTTTTTACTGTATGGAGTACGTTTTACACATCTGGGATGGTCACACTCATGATGCTCTTGAAAAGATGGAGACTAAATCTTTTCGTCTTTTCAGTTCTTTGCTTCACACTAATTCTCTCCAATCTCTTTGTTCATGTCAAAGTTCTTTGTTACTCTCCATACTATCGCTCATTACAACCAGCACAACTCTTTTGAGCTCTACAGTCGCATGTTTCCTTCAATAAAACAGGCTAGTGAGACACGTCTTTCTACACAGTCTTTTTCATTTTCTGTCGAGGAAATTTCAAGAGGAAGTGAGGAAGGTGGAATAAAGGTAATAACATAGTATAAGTATTACTTAGTAGGATTAATAAATGTTATAATTTTCTGATTGACAGTGATGCACTTTTTGTGTATGCCTATTTTTTTTTTTTTTAAATAAACACCCTCATGAAGCAAATTGTATTTCTTTTAATCATTTAAAATCTAATTAAATCTTTTTTGTAGAAATAACATGTAAAATAATGCTTATTATTGAAAAAAAATATTAATTATTTTTTTACGTCATTAGGTAGCCCGACTCCAATAACAGATAGTTTTTGTTTTCATGACCAATCACAAAGCAGCTTTCTTTGCCATTTTTAAATAAACAAAAACGACAACGACAGTGTTGCCAAATTTAATAACTTTGTACCAGATTATAAGTTTCGAATTTCCCATTTTCTATATATATACCGTATATACCGTATATATATATATATATATATATATATATATATATATATATATATATATATATATATATATATATATATATATATATATATATATATATTTAAAATAGTTATAATTAATAAGAGGCAATAGGTTTTATGACGTCACTTATACGTCATATGTATCAGTGATGAAAATCATACTTTTGGCATCAAAGTAGGCGGAGCTAAAGCTTCAGCATTTTTCAAGGTCATGAAAATCTGCATACAAAATTCCTATATATTTGTCTTACTAAGTAATACTTATACTATGGTAATAACTTTAACTCTTCTGTCAGGATAACTTGAAAATATGAAAAATTTCAATTATATATATATATATATATATATATATATATATATATATATATATATATATATATATATATATATATATATATATATATATATATATATTATATATATATATATATATATATATATATATATATATATATATATATATATGACGATCAGATGATTATCGCAGGATACATCAACTTCGGTGCGGTGCGCACCAGAGGCCGCACCACACCGGCCCCACCACACAGTAAATTTTCATTTGCGCACCGCACGCACCGCACCGCACTTTTATTTTTTCTTTTACACCGCACCGGGTTGCTGAAATTATGTTGCGTACCGCACTGCATCACACAGCACCCGGTGCGTCGGCCAATCCTACTACCAACTTTCAGAAGATTATGAAATCGAAAATAAATTTCTATTAACATGAGATATTCTACAATATTATATTTTTCAAAGAGAAGTGAAGAAAATTATTATATAATATGAATAGAAAATTAATTTATTATCATAACTATAGAAATATATATAAGAATGCAAACATAGGCTTAAAAAATGAACAAATGTTAATTTAAATGTGTGAGAATCTATCATATAATCTTTGATCTACGCACATGCATTTTCAGAAGAAATATCATTCTTATACCTATAATAATAAATTGGCTATTCATATTATTTAATAATACTTTTTATTTTATTATATTTATAATAATATATAATTTATAAATATATATATTGAAATGGAAGCGTAGGCTTAGAAATAAATAAATTTCAATTCAAACTATATAAGCAAAAAAAATGTGAAAATGATAAATTTTACTGATGGAATTTAAAGATTTGTTTAATAAAATAATATTCAGATTGAATACTAAAAATTTTGAGTTAAAATTAATTAAATAATATTCAGATTGAATACTAAAAATTTTGAGTTAAAATTAATTAAATAATATTCAGATTGAATACTAAAAATTTTGAGTTAAAATTAATTAAATAATATTCAGATTGAATACTAAAAATTTTGAGTTAAAATTAATTAAATAATATTCAGATTGAATACTAAAAATTTTGAGTTAAAATTAATTAAATAATATTCAGATTGAATACTAAATATTGTCCAAAATATTAAATAAATAAAGTTAAATCTAAATATGAAAATTAAACAAGGAAAATAATTCTATAATTTAATATTAAGCAGTAACATTTATATATTAGTAAAAATTGTACAGTTAATCTTCCTTTTGTTGTTTATGATTTATATGGCTTTATTACATTGTATGTTTTATGAATTTAATGAAAAATTTATATACTTATTCCTTTTTATTCCTTAAAATTAACAACTACGAATGTTATATTCAATAAAAAAAAAAATTTCTTTGAGTTCAGAAAAGAAAACGTAGGTGTAATTTTACTCCTATTCAATGATGTAAAATAAAATAAATAATTTACGATATATTATTATTATTATTATTATTATTATTATTATTATTATTATTATTATTATTATTATTATTATTATTATTATTATTATTATTATTATTATTATTATTATTATTATTATTATTATTATTATTATTATTATTATTATTATTATTATTATTATTATTATTATTATTATTATTATTATTATTATTATTATTATTATTATTATTATTATTATAAGTTTTATTATTGTTATTACATTTGAGACACTTTTTTTTCTAATTAATATTTAAAATAAATAAATAAAGAAATAAACCAATTAGAGCTGCAAAATAAGATGTATTAATTAAGAGAAAAATCGTGTGAATATCAAAGAAGAAGAGAAGTGTAAGATTTATTAGACATTAGATTGCAAAAATAGAACATGGGAGCAGTCGCTCAATTGCCATTCTACAAAAGGAATGAAATTGTATTTCTCCGAATTGAATTTTGCCTCTTTTCCGCTTTGTAAAGCAAAAACAAGTTTATAAGATTAACAAGGGTTTAATTTTATGGTTGTTTTATTCGAATAAACAAAAGAAATTTATGAAAATATAAAAAAAAAAATTGATAATTATAACAATATTATCTCTTTTTTCATATTAATTTAAGAAGATTGGAAAAAGTATTGTAAGTAATATAAACATTTTATATTATATTAGCTATTTTTTTTCTTCTTGGGGAAATAATGAACCTTCCAACATTCAGAAGACTTTGAAATCGAACATAAATAAAGCATTTCTATTATCATGAGATATTCAACAAAATTAAAAGTTTCAAAGAGAAGTGAAGAATGACTAGCCTCCTATTCTGGACCGTTTAAAATTTCTGGAATTGGTAATTTCAGTATCTTAAAAAGAACAAGATAATCTTATACTTTGAATACGAGTGGAATGAATGCATTATTATTACTACCATTAACTGAGTGTAAGTTCCATAAAGAGAACAATTTCAAAAAAATTACGAATATCCATTACAAATGCATTCATTTTTAGCTATTTATTATACATTTTTATCGTAAAGGAAAATAAATAAGAGAAGAAAAATCAGATTAACATATTCGAAAGTTTTTACGACTTTCAAGAGACTGATAAAAAGAACAAAGCGTAATGGACTATAAATTTTTTACTGCAGTTATAGACGAGTATTTGATTTTCTTATTTATTTGCTGAAGGGAAGAGGATGTTTCATCTTTCAAAGTCAAGTGAATATAAAATTAAAAAGAAAATTGAATATCAACAAGAACACTATCAAAAATTTCAACAACAACAATAATAATAATAATAATAATAATAATAATAATAATAATAATAATAATAATAATAATAATAATAATAATAATAATAATAATAATAATAATAATAATAATGATTATTATAACAATAATAACAACAACAATAAAACATAACATATTAGTTATAATTGTTATTAATAATAAATAATAACAATTATAGCTAATAACAACAACAACAATAAAATAAATAATAATAATAATAATAATTAATTTAATAATAATGATAATTATTATTTTAATTAGCTAATATAAGCAAGAGGTTGGGGCAACATTTTATCTTTAAAAAATGAATTGTGTTAAAGTAGTCATTAATATTGGGAAAGCAACAAGTGTAACATTTCTACTTCTATATATATATATATATATATATATATATATATATATATATATATATATATATATATATATATATATATATATATATATATATATATATATATATATATATATATATATATATATATATATATGGTGGATGGGTCTTTGACCACCTCGAATGAGAAAGTAATGTGAAATCGTGATTTGAATATCCAAAGGTAAAAATCTTTAAATTTATGCAGATATTCCGCCTATGCGAATATGTAGAATGTAAATAGGAATGTAATATCGATTTTAGAAGTTTTTGCAGCTTCTTTGAACTGTGCTTGTCGCTAGTAAAGAAGACCTTAGTGTTATCTTTTCCTCTTCAGAGCATCAGCTCAGCTTAAACTTAGGATCTATTATATTGTTAATGGATAAATTTTTGTGTTTTCTTACAATTGAAGACGCTTTGGTACGGATTTTTTTTTTTTAGATTGGATTACAGAGAACTGTTGTATTTTGACTGCATCTACTTAAGATGAAACTTTTGTCCTCGAGAACATGTGATAATTAAGTTTGATGAAATTAAGTTTTGCTGTTCAGAAACTGTTCAAATATTTGTAGAATATCATTAAGAATATTTCGGTTGAATGCTAGAATATGAATAATAATAATAATCAGGCTGTTTAATTTTTCTACTGAAATTTGAAAAGAAATCTGATCATTTTAAGTACCAAATTCCATCAAGAGGAGCAACCAGATTCTATTTTTTCTCCTTCTAGAATGTCTGTAGCTATTGCTACTAATGTACGAAACACTCCAAATTTGTAAATGTGAACAGTGTTACACATAACTGTCCAGCCTCCCTGAGATTATCATTTACTACTGACTACAAAATATGAGGAAAAAACGAATTATGTTCAGTTGAGAGTGCTTCAATCAGCTCAAAATCTATTTCAAACCTGTCATCTGCATTATTACATTCCAAGTCTACATCTTCATCTTCAGCGGTATTTATTTCAGAAAATCCTGGTGGAGAAAAAGTAGATGTCTTTGTAGTGTTATCAGTTATGATATTTGTAATCTTAAATTCTATGTCAAAATCCACTACAATTTAATTTGCTCATTTTCCTACGTAACTCTATGTGTAGTGTAATGTCTTTGGAAATGTTTGCAAGTTAATACAACATTCTTTAAACGCTAGTAATTTATGGAAAGAGAAACAACTCTTAATTAGGTCCTATTTGATGATTGGACCAGATATCAAGAGTTAGAGAAATACTGTGTTCATGTCCAAGATTTTTTTTTTTTTTTAAATATCTGCCTTGAACATCAAACCCTTATCTTGCAATAATTTGTCTACAAAAAAGTGTTTGCGTGTTGATATATATATATATAATATATATATATATATATATATATATATATATATATATATATATATATATATATATATATATATATATATTATATATATATATATATATATATATATATATATATATATATATATATATATATATATATATATATATATATATATATATATATATAAGTTTTATCGTTCATCTTTATACTAGATTTAAAGTTTCTAAAGGAAAATGTTTAGAGAATTTAGAGTTAGATCGATCAAGTAAAATTAAAGAGTAGCCATTTCTTTTCTTTTTTTTTCCTTTCCAACATTTTAAGGCCAATAAACTTAATGTTTTCTGTTAAATATAAATGTATAGGCTTAAAAAGTTTATATATTATGCCCCTTGGAAGGTTATTCTAGTATTATTATTATTATTATTATTATTATTATTATTATTATTATTATTATTATTATTATTATTATTATTATTATTATTATTATTATTATTATTATTATTATTATTTTTTTTTTTTCTTCTTTTCTTTTTTTTTTTCTTTTTTTTTTTTTTTTTTCTTTTTCTTTTTTTTTTTTTTTTTTTTTTAATTATTATTATTATTATTATTATTATTATTATTATTATTATTATTATTATTATTATTATTATTATTACTTTTATTGCTTCTTGGGGTGGATTTTGATATGATATATATATATAGGAAAACCACATATTGATAGGAACCCCATTCCCCACTCCACCGAAAATGAAAAAATAAGTAAAGGTCAGAGAAAGAACGAGATTGTGTGGAGATATGTGTCATACAAATTTTCCTCAGAGTATACTCCTTATAGGAAGTATATCCCTAAAGAGGCATGGAAAGGGTAAAGGAAAGTTGGAAGTTTAATACGGTGAACGTCATGACTCAGCTTCTTCAAGGAGAATTTTAAGAGCAGAGCACTCTAATTAGATATTTTATGTATCCCATGAACAAGGACGTTAAATACCCTTGTTCCGAAGACTTATAGGAACACCCAACATCGTAAGAGCTTAACTAGTGAAAGAAACAGCGTTATTCTTGAAAGCATAGATCACATGATAAGGATACGCCAAGAATATGAAAAACAGAAAGGTTTGAGCTGAAATGTTTCGTAGATGTTGTGTTGAAAACTGGCAGATTATGTTGAATAGATACATCATGAAATTGAGTTTTTGAGGCATTGAAAATAAATGTATTTTCTCCGCTTGAATTAGAAATACTTAAAAGATACATCAGTTGATTCAAGGTTTTTATCCTATATAACATTAGATATGTTTGTTTGTATAGGGCGTTTTCTAAATAAAGGGAGTGATTATATAGGATTCAGTCATCAATTTATTATTATTATAATAAATATTAGGATAAAGTGACAGAGAGTATGCAATTAAAAACCAGTTGAAAGACAGTAAGAGATAATAGAATCTTGTTAAATTTTAATGGTTATCTCTAACAGTTGCTACAGACGTAAAGAAAGGAAAATCAGAGAAAAGTATAGTTAAGTCATGATAAAAGGTAGCCTTTTGCACATCTACACTTATTTCGTGAGGATGCTCGAAAAAAATCTCTCAATTTTGCGGATACGGAATATCTGCAGTCGGTATATATATATATATATATATATATATATATATATATATATATATATATATATATATATATATATATATATATATATATATATATATATATATTATATATATATATATATATATATATATTTCTCACCAGACGCGTAGTTAGGGCATAGCTCTGTCTCTCTCGATGCCTCTCCAGACAGATCTGTACATATACAGTCTCTCCTCTACAACTTCCTCCAGCGTCACTCCCCTTATAGCAACAGATTCGGCCACTCCATCTCTCCATCGTCTCCTAGGTCTTCCAGCTGTTCTCCTTCCCTCCGGCTGCCAGTTGTAAAATCTTGCCGGATATCTCGCGTCATTCATCCTTTTCATATGTCCGTACCAGCTCAGCTGCCGCCTCTCCGCCACTTCACTCCACGACTCGACATCAAGCTCTCTCCTAATATTTGCACTCCTCATTCTGTCCAACCTAGTCACTCCCCATATCAGGCGCAGTGCTCTAATTTCCGCCTCCTCCACTCTGCTTCTGGTTCTGGTAGTCAAAGTCCAAGCCTCAGACCCATACATCAAAACTGGTCTTAGTATCGATGTATATATCAGGGTCTTTACCCTTCTTGGTATATGCCTGTCCTTCAACAAAGGGTACAGCCTTCTCAACACCCCAGAGAACTTCTCGATTCTGCCTTTTATCTCCTGCCCCATCTCCCCATCAGAGTTCACAGTCACCCCTAAATATATATATATATATATATATATATATATATATATATATATATATATATATATATATATATATATATATATATATATATATATATATATATATATATATATATATATATATATATATATATATATATATATATATATATATATATATATATATATTAAAAAATGATGCCATTTTAGTATTTTATTTTGAATATTGAAAACAATTTCAATAGTTTTAATTCCAAGCATCTTCACCTAATATTTTTCCTATTTAAAAAATATTTTAATTTGCATTTGCTTTTTATTTTATTTTATTTTAATATATTTTTTATTTTTCTATTTATTTTTATTTTATTTTATTTTTATTTATTGATTATTTTTTGGTGAAGCTCAAAAAATTCCTTTTCATATTCTTTCTTTCATTTTTTTGGTATCCTAATATTGTTGAACAATGTAATAATATTCCTGTGATGTTTTATTGTCCCAATTCTTCTTCCATTTTAACGTATTTTTCCTGCTTCTTTCTTTCAAAGATTTCTGTTTGGTCTTTTCGGGAAACTTCTTTAAAAGAGAAATCAAAAGGTGTTTTTTTTTTGTTCTTTTTCTTTTAATGTTTTTTTTTTTTTTTCATTTTGTGTGAAGATTTCACAGGAGAGAAGCGAAGATACATGAAGACGTGAGAGGGATTATGTTAGTTATATATATATATATATATATATATATATATATATATATATATATATATATATATATATATATATATATATATATATATATATATATATATATATATATATATATATATATATATATATATATATATATATATATATATATTTCTAATCTTATCTCTGATCACGAGTAGAGTTTTCGTAAAGAACGCTCTGCTGGTGATCTTTTCCATCTTTCTGAGTTGCTCCTCCAATCTTCGGCATTTCAGTGAATCTTACGCTGTTGCAGCTAAACTTATCGAAAGTCTTCAGTAGAGCCTCTCCCAAACCTTTGGTTTCAAAACCTTCCTCTTTCGGAATCTATCCTTATCTCTGATTTCCTTTCCGGTCGTTCTATAGCAGCTGCTATAGACCGCTAACATTGGTTTTCCTCTAACGTCTGTACTATCTCCAACCCCTTTTATGTTCTTCCTTAATGACCTTCTATCTGTCACTTCATCACCAATCCACTCCTATACCGATGACTCTACTCTTCATTCCTCCTTTCGTTTTGAAAGACGTCCCATCCAACAGTAATTAATTAATAAGGAGGGTAACACTGATCAGCTAACCTCTGATCTTTCTCGCATTTCTGTTTGGGACAGGGAAAATATGGTTGTTTTCAGTACCTCGAAAACTCATTTCCTCCATCTTTCTACTCGATATAATCTTCCACACAATTATGACACCTTCTGCAACAACACACAACTCAGACCTTCATCTGTCCTAAATATTCTTCGTGTTTCGTTTTTTCGTGATCTTTCTTGAAAGGATTACATTACTTCTCTTTCTAAACAAGCTACCAAGAACTCGGGTGTTCTGAAACGTTTTCGTAATTCTTCAGGCCACCTCATTCTTTTATATATATATATATATATATATATATATATATATATATATATATATATATATATATATATATATATATATATATATATATATATATATATATATATATATATATATATATATATATATATATATATATGACATCTCATAAATTTTTTAAAGTTTTGTCCAAGAGTTTGTCGTCTAATTTGTATTTTAAAATCGTAATATTTATTTTCCACATTAAAAATTAAATTTTCTTTCTGTAACTGGTTTTGTAGACATTTTCGACATTTTGCTTTTGTTTTTCCTTCTTTTTAAAATATTTCAAAGATTTCCTTCAAATTTAATGAAAATCGTGAGGGGGATGCTTAATTTTGATAAGTATATATATATATATATATATATATATATATATATATATATATATATATATATATATATATATATATATATATATATATATATATATATATATATATATATATATATATATATATATTTCATCTTGCGCCGTTGGTAGAGCTACACCCTGTTGTTTGCGAAGCTCTTCCACACCTACCTGTCACGGTATAATCCCATATCTTCCACCTCCTCCATAGATCGTCCCATTCTCTCCATCGCAGACGCAATTCCGTCCTTCCAACTCTCCCGTGGTCTTCCTACAGGTCTCCTACACTGAGGGAACCAATTGTAAAATCTGGCAGAGTACCTCTCTTTACACATTGTCCTCACATGGCAATTTCATTATAATTGCTGTTTTTCTATCAAGTATTCAATGGGGTTCCGCTCTCAATTCATCCCTTATTTCCTCGTTTCTTCGTCACTCCTACCTCGTTGTTCCAGTTACACTCCTCAGCACTCTCGTATCTGCTGTCACGATCCTACTTCTCGTTTTCGTCGTAAGGGTCCAGGCCTCTGAACCATACAGCAGAATCGAGAGGAGAATTGATGAATATATTAATATCTTGACCTTCTTGTGGACATGTCTGTTCTTCAGCAGAAGGTATAGTTGTCTCACTCCCTTTGAAAAACAGCTTATTCTTTTTTCTATTTCCCCTCCGATATCGCCGTTAGCACTTACGGTAACCCCCAGATATTTAAACTTTTTCACCTACCTTCTTCTGGTACCTTCAAGTTCGATGTTAAGTTGCTCCCGCACCTTCGCAATCTTCATCACCTCCGTCTTCTCCTTATTTATCCTCAGACCGTCTCTATGCAGCACCACCTTCCATATCCCTAGTGCTCTCTGTAACATATCTCTATCGCTGTCACTATTGCCACATCGTCTGCATTCGCCATCGTCACTCTCAAATCCTTAACTTTATCCACCTCTCACATACACTTATCCACGCACAAGATGAATAACAGAGAGGGCAGGACACAACCATGTCTCACTCCAGTGTCCACAGAAGTGAGACATATATATCCCGTTATTATAGCACTTTCAATGTTCGTATATAAAATACAGACCATTCGCACTAGTTTTGATGGTATTTCATAGTGCGGGTTGGTTTGCTAGAATTTTCCACAACTTTTCCCGTGGTACGCTATCGAAGGCCTTTTTTAAATATAATGAAAGCCCCGTAGATCTCCCTATTCCACTCCAAACTCTTTTCAGTCATCATCTTCAGAGCGGACGTCAGATCTGTAGTTTCCCTCCCAGGACGGAAACCATTTTGGACCTCCATCAGCCTATACTCCACGCACGTTCTTAATCCTTTCTCAAAACCCTCTCATACACTTTCAATGCATGGGACACAAGTGATTTCCCTCGGTAATTTCCCTCCAATCTCCTTTTTTTAAATACTGGACAAATTATTGCCTTTTAAAATCTCCCGGGACCGTCTCCTCTCTTCAAATACCACGGAACAGTCTTAGCATTCATTGTGCTATGTCTCTCCATTCCTTGAATATTTCTGCAGGTAGCCCGTCCAAACCAAGGCATTTTCCATTTTTTATTGCTCTAATAGTATTCTCCACCTCCTTCATTGATATTTGGTCTTGCTCATCCTGTGGCTGCTCCACCACAGTCCGCTCCTAATTAGAATATATTAGATATATATATATATATATATATATATATATATATATATATATATATATATATATATATATATATATATATATATATATATATATATATATATATATATATATATATATATATATATATATATATATATATATATATATATATATATATATATATATATATATATATATATATATATATATATATATATATATATATATATATATATATATATATATTAGTGATGGCATCCGCACTTGCAAAAATTATATAACCACATCCGCATCCGCATCCGCATTCCGCACTTGACGAAAATTTTATATTCGCATCCGCATCCGACAATAAGAAAATATGACATGAGGTCCATCACTTACTTTTATATATATATATATATATATATATATATATATATATATATATATATATATATATATATATATATATATATATATATATATATATATATATATATATATATATATATATATATATATATATATATATATATATATATATATATATATATATATATATATATATATATATATATATATATATATATATATATAATATATATATATATATATATATATATATATATATATATATATATATATATATATATATATATATTCCATATAGAGATGAAATTTATGAAAATACTTTTCCATCTTAACTTATTCCCAAAGTTCCAAGTGGAAAAAGCATTAACGAGTATCTCACTAATATCTTCAGACCCACCCTTTATTTTCCAATTGTACTCAAACAAAAAATATACTTAAAACTTCCGTATATAGGATCATTTACATCTCAACTTAACAGAAATATTCTTACTATAATTGAAGCTACATACCCTCAATGCCAGTTCATTATTATAAATTAAAACTCTCTCTCAATTTAAAGATTTTTTAGACACAAGGAATCTCACCCAATGCTTCTCAGATCTTTATTAGTTTATTTATTTAAGTGTGCCAGCTGTAATGCGGCATATGTAGGTCAAACTGGTCTACAATTAAAAGTGAGGATTGATAAGCATAGAGGAGTTTCCTTTAGTACGGACCTTCCTCTTTGCTCTCCTGTACACTCTGCCATAAAAGATCATGGAGATAGCCACCCTTTTTATTCTTCTAATTTCTCTATTCTTCAACATGCATCTCCCTTCTTGATCGTAGGATTTTGAAGTTTTATATATAAAAACTCATTACCCATCTTTAAATGATCAAGTTTCTTCTGTTGTCCTTTACACTCAATAATGAAGTCTTTTTTCCCAAAATAGTCCAGCATTTTTAGTTTTATTTATGTTATTTCAATATTAATATTAATACTTTATTTTTATTATTTTATTGTAATTATTATTATTTTAAATTTCATATAGATAGTTAATGAATTTATATTTTGATGGTATTTTAAAATAGAAATTTGTAAAATTTAGTTTGTGCTGAAGACGGACCGAGATACAGTGTGAAACATTCACAGTGCATTAAATGAGTATGTGGAAGCCCTTAGTACTGGCTTTGATCTTTCTAATTAGATTAAGGTTCACAAGGAAAGAAGCTATCTTAACTTTATATAACAACAAAGTAGGCCTTCAAGGCTAGGATATGATCATTGCATATATATATATATATATATATATATATATATATATATATATATATATATATATATATATATATATATATATATATATATATATATATATATATATATATATATATATATATATATATATATATATATATATATATATATTCCCATTTCTGTATCAGCAAGGGAATGAAAAGAAATCTGGAAAATTTTCTTATATTATAAGTTTTTGTCAGATTTTGATAAAAGTTTCAAGTGTATATATATATATATATATATATATATATATATATATATATATATATATATATATATATATATATATATATATATATATATATATATATATATATATATATATATATATATATATATATATATATTATTTTTATTTTTTTTTTTTTTATTTCTCCTCTGGTGGGCAAAGGCCAGAGGCCTACCATTGTTCCACCAGAGTTGGGAGGGAAAGTCGGAACATGGTCAAATTAAAGGCCGACATGACCTGATACACGGCGTTTAAAGGTGCTTAAGTCATAGGTAGTTGGGAAAATAGATGAAGGAAGTGTGTTCCAGACTTTACCAGTAGAGTACATGTAAGATTGAGCATAGAGGTTAAGTCTGGGGTCAGAGAGTTGGACAGAGAAAGGATGAGACTGTGTAGAAAGACGAGTCGCACGAGCCCTTCTTAATGGAGGAGGTATGCGACGAGAGAGTTCAGAAGAGCAGTGTCCATTGTAATAGCGATAGTAGAGAGAGAGTGACGCGCAACATTTCGACGGGCAGAAAGAGATTGGAGAGAATTAGTGAGAGCAGGAGAATTGATAAGGCGAAAAGCTCTAGACTCCACCTTTTCCAGGAGAGCTGTGTGTGTGGAACCACCCCAGATGTGTGACGCATACTCCATACAGGGGCGAACAACACCCCTATACAGAGCAAGCAACTGGGGTGGTGTGAAGAAATACTGAAGGCGCCTCAGAACACCCAACCTCTTAGAAGCTTGTTTAGAAAAGAGAGGTAATGTGATCTTTCCAAGAAAGATCACGAGAAAAGAAACACCAAGAATATTAAGAAGAGATGAAGGTTGAGTTGAGTGTTTTCGAAGAAGATATCGTAGTTGTGTGGAAGATTGTGTCGAGTAGAGAGATGAGGAATTGAGTTTTTGAGGCATTGAAAACGACCATGTTTTCTTTGCCCCAATTTGGAAATGAGAGATAGATCAGAGGTTAGTTGCTCCAAGGCCACCCTCCTTGCCTCTATTAACTGTTGCTGGGAGGGGCGTCTTTCAAAATGAAAAGAATAATGAAGGGTGGAGTCATCAGCATAGGAGTGGATAGGAGATGAAGTAATAGAGAGAGAAGGTCATTAATGAAAAACAGAAAAAGTGTTGGGGATAGGACAGATCCTTGAGGAACACCACTATTAATAGATTTATAGGATGAACGGTGGCCGTCTACAACAGCTGCTATAGAACGACCGGAAAGGAAATCAGAGAGAAGGTCACAGAGAGAAGGATAGATTCCGAAAGAGGGAAGTTTGGAAATCAAAGCTTTGTGCCAGACTCTATCGAAAGCTTTCGATATGTCCAGCGCTACAGCAAAAGATTCACCGAAATGCCGAAGAGCGGAGGACCAAGAGTCAGAGAGAAGGGAAAGAAGATCACCAGTAGAGCGTTTCTTTCGAAAGCCATACTGGCGATCTGAGATAAGATTAGAAGAATTGAGATGTTTCCAAATCTTCCTGTTAAGGATAGATT